>JADRCH010007686.1:4859464-4984883 GCA_019843965.1 Rhynchomys soricoides | reverse complement strand
GAAGGGGAAGGGGAAGGGGAAGGGGAAGGGGAAGGGGAAGGGGAAGGAGAAGAAGAAGGGGAAGGGGAAGAAGAAGAAGAAGGGGAAGGGGAAGAAGAAGAAGAAGAAGAAGAAGAAGAAGAAGAAGAAGAAGAAGAAGAAGAAGAAGAAGAAGAAGAAGAAGAAGAAGAAGAAGAAGAAGAAGAAGAAGAAGAACAACTGTTGAACTGGTCAGTGATGGTGCCCATCTTTAGTCCCAGCACTCGTGAGGCAGAAGCAAGAGAATCTCTGTGAGTTTGAGGCCAGGCTGATCTACATACTTAGTTCCAGGATAGCCAGTACTGTGACCCTGTCTCAAAATAGCAAATGATAACAAAAGAATGGTTGGGTTGGTAATGTACCTTGCCTGACATGCTTGAAATTGCACCAGTGTGGTGGCACTTACATATATTCTCAACACTCAAATGATGGAGACAGAAGATTCAAAAGTTCAAATTCATCCTGGGCTACAAGATGAAGACCAAACCAGATTATAAAGGACTTTATCTCAAAAAGAAAGAAATTTGTTTAAGGTAGATTTATATAAAATATATCAGCATTCAATCCTTTTTGTGGCTGAATAATACTTCTTTATGTGACTTGATAACATTTTGTTTATTATTTCATCCCCTGAGGGACAGGAGTTGTTTTTGAGCTTGTGCCAACAACACTACTATGCCCATCTCCTCACAAGACTTTGTGTAAAAATGTTTCCTTTCTATGAACTATATACCTAGAAGCAGGATGTCTGGATCCTCTGAGAACTCTGTTTAGGTTTCTGAGGATCTGGCAGAATGTTTTCCAAAGTTAGGACACCATTTGCCATCTATGTCAGCAGAGTGTGAGGGCTCCAACTTCTCCAGCACCTTTCCAGTCTTGCTGTGACTATTTAAAGTGCTGGGAATCAGACCTAGGTCTGTGCACAATCAATCTAGGCTGGTATTCTGCCACTTAGCAACGTCTCCAACCTCTTTTTATCATTTTGAATTTAGTTATTCTGGTGGATATAAAGTAGTATCTTGTTGGAGATTTGACTGTTTATTGGTCATTTGCACAGAAACTTTGGAGAGATTGGGATGCCGTTTTATTTTTGAGTTATATATGTACATAAAATGTCTCTTTTATTATACATATATTTATTTGTTTGTATGTGTAGAGGGGGTTGCATATGTGGAGATCAGAGGACAAATTTCAGAGGTCAGTTCTCTCCTTCAATCATATGGTTCCTAGGGATCAAACTGAAGTCATAAGAAGTTGGATATTTAATTCATTGGTAGATAACTTACCTCATCTCCAAAAGAAAAGAAAGACATAACTACAAACTTTGGTCAGTAGGTTTAGCAACAAGTACCTTTACCCACAGAACCATCTCACCAGCTCAAGTTGTATGTTTAGTTTTTCTATGTAGCTGAAAACATATGAATGCCTTTTGGCAGTTCACAAATGTTTTAAATTGGCCAGGAATATATTATTACACTGATATACAAACACACAGTATATTCTGCTTCTCTCCCTCCAGAGAGGACAGATGTTGTACCATTCAGCAGTTTCATCTCCAAGTCCCATATCCTTGGTATTCCCTTCAGTTTGTTCATTGTTCTATCTTTCATCAGGCACAGGTTAAAGAGGAGATGTGAAAAACCACATGCACACACATTGTCTCTTCCATCTTTCTCTCGTACATAATGACTTAGATCAAAAGACTGTACAGGGTGGGAATAATGTTACACACCCATACTCCCAGTATTCATGAACCAAAGGGAGGTGGATCTGTATGATTTCAAAGCCAGCGTGGTCCACAAAGTGAGTTCCAGGTCAGCCAGATCCACGAAGAGATCTACCTCAAAAACAAAACAAAACAACAAAGATCATAGGGAGGTTGTTGAAAAGCTTAGTGGTTAAGAATACTGACTGCTCCCTGTGTTCAATCCCCCAGTACCTACAGAATGGGGAATAACCACCTGTAACTCAGGTTTAGAGACACCCCGGCAACTCTTAGAAAGAAAACATTTCATTGGAGCTGGCTTATAGTTTCAGAGGTTTAGTCCATTATTATTACTTTGGCACATGGTGCTGGAAAAGTAGCTGAGAATTCTACATCCAGATCTTCAGGCATCAAAAAGAGAGATCCATTGGGCCTGGATTTGGCTTTTGAAGACATCAAAGTCCAACTCCAGTGATACACTTCCTCCAGCAAGGCCAAACCTCCTAATCGTTACAAATAGTAGAACTCCCCGGTGAACAAGTATTTAAATCTTTGAGTCTATGGGACAATTTTCATTCAAACCACCACACAGGTGATCCAACACCCTCTTCTGACTTCCATAGGCACTAGTCCACATGTAAAGCACATACTTGCATGCAGAAAAAAATACTCATACACATAATATTAAATAAAAAATAACAGCAGGGTGGGTTTTGGAAACATAACTTAGTTGGTAGAGTGCCTATACAGTGTTCATTATTCTGGGTTTGATCCTCAGCATCACCTAAACTGAGCATGGTCTTGGTGATGCATATTTGTAATCCCAGAACTAAGGAGAAGGAGACAGGAGAATCAGGAGTTCAAAATCCTCAGGAACGTTATGAGTTTGAGGCCAGCCTTAAATATGAGACTGGGGAAGGGACAGTGGTATCTATTAGCCTGGAATATCCAAGAAACAGAGTCAGATAAATAGATCAGTTGGTATGTAGAGATTGTAGAAGACATAGATATTTACTATAAGGAATTAGCTCAGACTATCATGCAGGTTAAATCATATGATCTGCAGCATGGCTGGCAAAGCAAGAGACACAGGAGAGCTGTTGCTATAGATCTGCCCCTAAGATTGACAGGCCTAATACCCAAGAAGAGTTCTTTCTGCAGTTGCTACAAGGTTGGGAATAAGTAAATATTCCTGATATAAAGGCATTAACCCAGGAGAGATAGCTCCCTCTTGTGCAGGTGTAAGTCAGCCTTTGTGCTTTATTCAGGCCTTCAACTGACTGCATGAGGTTCACTTACATTGGAGAGGAATTTGTTCCATAGATTTAGATGTTAATTTTATTTGAAAATACTCACAGAATCAGGTATAATGACTATGTTTGATCAAACATTTGACCATACTGTGGCCTAGTCAACTTGACACTATTATAAAGGACTTGCTTTAACTAATCTCTTTTAACTATAAAAATACATATCATTCAATATGGAATGCATTTAATTATGAAAGGAAACACTGACTGGATCAGATATGTGAGGCTCTTTAGAGATTAAATCTGGCTGAATAAGAATCCAATGTATAATCCTCAACTGCCATAGTACTAAGATGACAAAGGTGTACAATTTGACTGCTGTTGCTCTGCTACAGGAGAACTCTCAAATTCCTAAAGATTAGCTGTGGGGAAGCTCAAGAGGAACATAGAATTAATCTAGAGAATCCTCTCATCAAAATAGCTTGTTTTGTACTGAAGAGATGGCACAGCAGTTAAGAACACTGGCTGCTCTTTCAGGAGACAAGGTGTGATGGTTTGTACAAGCTTGGCCCAGGGAGTGGCACTATTAGAAGGTGTGGCCTTGTTGGAATAGCTGTGTCACTGTTGGCGTGAGCCTAAGACCTTCATGTTAGCTGCCTGGAAGGCAGTCTTCCACTAGCAGCCTTCAGATGAAGATATAGAACTCTCAGCTTCTCCTGTACCATGCCTGCCTGGATGCTGCCATGTCCCCACCTTGATGATAACTGGACTGAACCTCTGAATCTGTAAGCCAGCCCCAATTAAATGTTGTCTTTTATAAAACTTGCATTGGTCATGCTGTCTGTTCACAGCAGTAAAACCTTAACTAAAACCCAAGGGTTCAATTCCTAGGCCCACATAGAGGCTTAAACCAGTGAAAATCCAGTCCTGGGGGATCTGATATTCTCTTCTGGCCTCTACTGGCATCAGGCACAAATAATGGTATACAGACATACATGTATACAGACAACACACCCATACAAAGAAAAGAAAACATTTGAAATTATAGCTAGTTTTAGCTATAAACATCCTGCTTTATAAGTTGTTTCCTTTAAAGACCAGGCAATGAATATTCCCCACTATGTTTTACTTGTTTAATTTTATTTTGTTCTTGACAATGTTTCACTATGTAGCCCTGGCTGGCTTGGAAATCACTATATAAACCAGACTGGTCTTGAACTCATAGATATTCCCCTGCCTCTGGTTCCTAGTGGGTGGTTCCTAGCACCCACTTCAGGAAGCTCATAACTGCCCGTAACTCCAGCTCCAAAGGGATATGATTCTTCTGGCCTTCTGAGCATCTGCACTCACATGCATTTACCTCCACACAGGCCTAGGTGCATACACATAACTAAAAACAAAATATGTCTTTAAAACTTAAGAAAACTTATCATTGGTGAAAACTATTAAAGATAAAGTGAATTTATAAATTTGTGTTTAAATCATACCAAACAATTCCATAGCATTTCTTTTTGTTTTATAACCCTTAGTGAACTAAGCACATCCATGTTTTATGCTCTGCACTGATGCTGTGACAAAGGGCTGAAAAAAACAACTTGAAAAGGAGGAAGAATAAGGCAGGTGGTTCCTGCCTGCAATCTCAGCAGCAAGATAAAGAAGAGTGGATCACTGTAAATTTGAGGCCAGCCTGGTCTATATAGTGTGTATGCAACATGCACACATGTGCATACACACAAATAAAAGAAAATATTTGTTTTGCGAATAAAGATTTATTTTGCATCACAGTTTCAAAAGGTTTAGTCTGTTGTCACTTTGTTATATTTCTATGGGTCTGTTGTGAAGCAAAGCACAATGGTGGAAGGAGTGGGTGGTCAAGACATAGAAAAAGCAAGACAGTGAAAAACTGCAACAACGTATGCCCCCAAGCGTACATCCCCATGACCTAATTTCTCCGACTGGACCACATAAAAGAATCTGCATCTTCCTAAAATGGTATTACCAGCTGGCAAGCAAGCCTTCCACATATATGAGCCTGTATAGGGCATTTCATACTGATGCTGTAAAAGTCACAGAATGAGGTTAATGTGCACTGGGACAGATGGTTGGAGGGAAAAGAAATAATTACTCCTTCCCCTTACAAAATGGATGTCAAGAGACATTGTCTATACCAGGTAGAACACAAAGGAGATCAACAGAACTGTCCTTAGATGTTGAGGAATACTTTTACTGGAAACATAGACTGTCAGATATCTTTTCCTGGAGATATGAGCAGAGTATATGCCTGAATATAAGTGGCCCTGGAATAAAAGTCAAATGGTAATTTTGCTAAATTTGAAGGTTGAGAATATCTTTTCCTTTTTCAACTTGAGAAGATGTCATTTCGGACAAGAGTTGCAGTGGCCAGATGTCTACTTATAATGTTTTAATTTAAACTTTAGTTATGCATGTGCATTTTAGAGCACATGGTATGGAAACTGCATTGCTACACAAACTGCTTGGCTTTGCTCTCATATTTCATGCTGCAATTTGTTTCAAATGGCACACATGCATTTTGACATTCACTTGACCTCCTAGAGCCACTTTAAAGCATGACACTATATGCCCTTCCTTGATTGGTCTGCCTTTTGAATCTGTGTACTCCAGCAGTATTAGATGTTGCTTCCTTATTCTCATCCTTCCTATTCACAGTGAGGAGATCCAGGACAGGAGCATGTATACTCTTACACTTATTTGTCAGTGAGGGGGCGTGCTATGGTGTACACATGGAGGTCCGGTGACAACTTACTGGACTTGGTTCTCTCAAAGTGAACTCGGGTCTTCAGTCTTGGAGACAGCTGTTTTTACTCACTGAGCCATCTATCCACCGCAACCTAAGTGTCCTAAGTGTTTGAGTTTTAATAAAGTTTTTGTTTTTTTAAGGCTTGCATTCAGTGGTACCCAGAACAGCAGTTGGAAGTAATTTCTCTAGAAATCATGGCATAATCCGTGTTCCAGTTGATTTTTTTTTTACCTTCTTCCATCATGCCAATGACCTCTATACGCATCCAAATCGAACTTTGATTGAGGTCATTTCAGGTTAATGTGTCTTTTCCAAATAGTAATTTGTTGTTCAAAATGAAGTAATTGAGAAGCTGTCTTTAACATGGCAACTTTAATAAGGAATTTATTTTTGATGGGATAATTTTGAGAAAAAACCTTTTCTTATATTTGGGTACAGGGGAATTTGGGGGAAAGAAGTTATTAGAAATTCTGGGATAGATCTGGGTGGTGGTGGTACACACCATTAATCCCAGCATTCAGGAGGCAGATCTTTGAGTTCTAGGCCAGCCTAATCTTCAGAGCAAGTTCCAGGATAGTCAGGGCTACACACAGACAAACACTGTCTCAAAAACAAAACTAACTAACTAAATTAATTAATTAAATTGAGAACAAATGGTTTTCTAAGTTTATATTAACATAAAATTAAGGAAAAACATTTGATTTTGATAAAACAAGAAACTGTAATGGATGGCATACTATGCAGAGAAATTCAGGAATCTATATAGAGTTTGAGGGCAGCCTGGGATATATGTGACATTTTCCCTAATATAAAAAATGCACAATATGAAAATTATCCAAATGAGAGACGAAGAACCATATCCTGGGTAGTCAGTACAGAAGGAAGAAACAAATTTAGAATTGCTTGGAGTTTGAGGTGATAATGGAATATCTTGTCTCAGTTATGAGGGTTCCAGGAGATGGGCATATGCAGGATGGCTTCTGGCTGCCTAGTTTGGAAGAATACATACAATGTTCTATTTCATACACTTTAGTGAATAAACCACAGCAAAACCTATTGTGAGCACACATACTCTTGGTCTCTGTTGCCTGTTTAGGTAAGAAGATTCTGGAGATGAAGAAAGAGGGTTAAAGAACACGGTAGGAATTCATGAATATCTCCCCTGAGCTATGGGAATGAGCAGATTTCAAAACACGACTAGTGTTTTATATAAAGTAACAAGGCTGAGTTTGGGCTCTAAATATTTATTTATTTTATTTTTATACACAGTGTGTGTGTGTGTGTGTGTGTGTGTGTGTGTGTGCATATATGTGTGTATGTGCCTGGAGCCAAGAAGATGAAGTTATAGGCAAGGTTGTGAGGTACCACGTAGACTGAAGTCAGGTTTTCTGCAAGAGCAGTGAGTGCTCACAACTGCTGAACCATTTGCTCTAGCCCACAAAAGACGTCTTCTCTTTCAAAAAAATTATTTTTTTGAGTCAGAACAACACCTGCCTGCTAGCTAAACTGCCTCACTGCCTAGATTCAGATCCCAAATCACATTCCACTGTCCCCACCACCATCACCCCTGGCAAAACACACACACACACACACACACACACACACACACACACACACAAACACACACAAACACACCTCATTGCCTTCCCGGTGGCCATGCCCCTGCTCTTGTCCCCAACTGCAGTGGACTTCTGCTGCCTAGGTGTAGGCCATACCAGCCAGAAAAACAAACTTCAGCTGCCCAGGAGCAGGCTATGCCAGTAAGAAGAACACATGCTCAGGTGTAGGCTGTGCTAGCCAGAACAAGTGGCGCAGGCCACTACAATTTGAAGAACACATGCAGGTCAAACAAGCCAGAAATTCAGATAGGCAAACTCAGGCAGGGACTCCTGCTGGACCAGTGGTCACAGGCCACCACAAGACCAGATAGGCAGCCCATCAGTGGACCTTCCCATTTACTCAGTGACCCCAATCTCTACTCCCCTCCACATCACCATATCCCATCCCTCCAACTTGCATCCCTACCGCACCCAAGGCCAAGCTACCTGACAGAGGTCCAGGTTCCAACTTGGACAGAGGTTTCCCACAGAATCAGAGGTCAAATCAGCCACCAGAAATCCAGGCCACAAAGACCAGAAGACCAAAGAGGAAAGAGAAACCAAAGAATAAAGCAAACATCTAGCAGAGACAAACTCAGAAATCAGCACCTAGACTGGTGGTCATCTCAAGCCCAGATGCCTAAATGCCAGTGTAAGAAAACAACAACCAGGGAAATATGGCACCACCAGAGCCCAACTATTCTATGACATCAAGACCTGAATATTCCAACACAGCTGAAGCATAAGAAAATGAGCTTAAAAACCAACTGTATAAGGAGAATAGAGGTCCTTAATGAGGAGTGGAAAATAATCCCTTAAAGAAAGGGAGAAGACAAACAAAAGAATTAAAGAAAATCAATAAATGCCTTACATAATGCCAAGAAAGCCAAGAAATAACAAACAAACAAGTAGGTGAAGGAAACTATTCAAGATCTGAAAATGGAAATAGTGGACATAAAGTAAACACAAACAGAGGGAACTTGGAAAACAGAAAATCTGGGTAAGTGACTAGGAACTATAAACACAAGTATTACCCAAAGAATACAAGAGATGAAAGATGCTATTGAAGAAATCAATACCTTAGTCAAAGAAAATGTTACATGTAAAATGTTCCTAACACAAAACATCTAGGAAACCTGAGACACTGTGAAAAGATCAAACCCAAGAATAATAGGAATAGAAGGAGAAGATTCCCAGCTCAAAGGCCCAGAAAATATTTTTTAACAAAATCATAGAAGAAAAATTTTTTAACCTAAAGAAAAACATGCCTATAAAGGTACAAGAAGCTTACAGAACATCAAGTAGATGGAACAAGAAAAGACAGTTCCCCCACCGCATAATAATCAAGACACTGAACATACAGATCAAAGAAGGAATACTAAAAGCTGCAAGGGAAAAAGGACAAGTAACATATAAAGAATTACACATGGATTTTCAATGGAGACTCTCAAACCCAGAAGGGCCTGGACAGATAGATGTCTTGTAGATTCTAAGAGACCATGGATGCCAGCCTAGTCTAGTACACCCAAAACTTTGAATCACCATAGATGAAGGAAATAAGATATTCCGTGATATGTAAACAATATCTATATACAAATACAGTCCTCCAGAAGGTACCATTATGAAATTCCAACCCAAGAAGGTTAACTACATCCAAAAACCCCACAGGCAATAAATAATTTCACACCAGCAAAACCTAAAGAAAGGAAGCACACACACACACCTACTACTACCACTATCAACAAAATAACAGGAGTTAAAAATCATAATTGGTCATTAATATTTCTCAATACAAATGGAGTGAATTTCCTAATAAAAACTCACAGGCTAACAGAATGGGTGTGAAAACAGGATTCATCCTTCTGCTTCATACAAGAAACACACCTCAACAAGAAAGATAGAAATTACCTTAGAATAAAGGGTGGAAAAAGATTTTCCAAGCAAATGAATCCAAGAAGCAAATTGGGGTAGTGATTCTAATATCTAATAAAATAGACTTTCAACCAAAATTAATCAAAAGAGACAGGGAAGGACTTCATATTCATCAAATGAAAAATCTACCAAGATGATATCCCAATTCTGAACATCCATGTCCCGAATACAAGGGCACCCTCATTTGTAAAAGAAACATTTAAAGTTTAAATCACAAAATGAACCCCACACATTAATAGTAGGGGACTTTAATACACCACTTTCACCAATTGACAGGTCATCCAGACAAAAAATAAACAGAGAAATAATGGAGCTAACAGATGTTATGAACCTAATGGACCTAACAGACATCTATAGAACATTTTACCCAAACACAAAAGAATATACCTTCTTCTCAGCACACCACAGAACCTTCTCCAAAAATAGACCACATACTTAGTCATAAAGCAAGTCTCAACAGATACAAGAAAATTGAAATAACTCCCTGTATTCTATCAGAAAACCAAGGATTAAAACTGGATTTCAACAACAAAAGAAACAACAAAAAGCCTACAGATTCATAGAAACTGAACAACTCCCTGCTGAATGATCACTGGGCTGAGGCAGAAATAGAAATAAAGACTTCCTAGAATTCAGTCAAAATGAATGCACAACATAACCAAAGCATGCATTGAAAGTGATACTAAGAAAAATACTCATAGCACTAAGTATCTTCCTAAAGAAATTCAAGTGATCTTACTGGTGACTTAACAGCACACCTGAAATCTCTATGGAATCTCTATAACACACACACACACAGCAACTCACCCTAAAGGCTTAAATAGGTAGACAGCAGGAAATAACCAAACTGAGGGTTGAATTCAATAAAAAAGAAACAAAGAAAACAATACAAAGAATCAGTGGAACAAAAGAGTTGTTTTTTTTTTTTTTTTGAGAAAATCAACAAGATAAACACGCCCTTATCCAAATTAACTAAACTGACCAGGATTCTTAAGGGTTGGCAGAGATCAGAGGGCCTGCAGGAGTCTAACCTAAGTCCTTGCATAAATGCTATGGTGGAGTAGCTTGGTGTTCTTGTGGGAGTCTTAACAGTGGGACCAAGGGCTATCTGACTCTTTGACTGCTTGTGGGATCCTATTTCTCTGCCTGGGCTGTCTCGTCTAGTCTTGATTTGATGGTATGTGCCTAGTTTTAGTGTAGCTTATTATTCCATGTTTGGTTGATTTCCCTGGTAGGCCTTCTCTTGTCTGAGTGGAGGTGGTAGGTAGGTGGACCTGAGGAAGAGGGGAGGGGGGGAAGAGAGACTGGGAGGGGAAACTGCAGGTGGTATGTGATGTATGAGAGAAGAAGAGAAAGAAAAGGAAAAAGAAAACTATAAACACACCCAAGAGGACACAGGGAACAAATAAAATGTTGTATTTAAAACATTTCAGTTAGCAGCCATACATGCTGCTCTTATATATCATTTTAAATTGTATACTTTGTTTTCTATGTACACGTCATTTTATTGTAGCTTTTTACTTTTCTGTAATAATAAATGTTTAGTTGCAAGGAAAAACACATGTGTTTTTATTTTATATGCATGAGTGTATTGCCTGCATGTATACATGTGCACCACAGAGGCCAGAATATGGTATTGGATCCACTGGAACAAGAGAGTCAAGGATAATTGTATGCCTCCATGTGGGGACTTCGAACTGAACCAAGATCCCTGAAAGAACAGCGATTTCTCTTAACTGTTGATTTATCTCTCCAACCCTGGGTTTGGGCTTTAGCAATATCATCATTATTAGAACTGAGGAGAGAGAGAACGTACTGATGAAAAGCAGGTGACATAGGGATACTAACAGTGTCAACGGGCCAGATCCCCCGGAGCTTCCGGGAACTGGATCACCAACCAAAGAGGAACCCATGGCTCCAGCCATATATATGGCAGAGGAGGGCCTTGTTAGACATCAGTGGGAGGAGCGGCCCTTGGGCCTGAGGGTGTTCGATGCCCCAGTGTAGGAAAATGCCAGGGCCGGAAGGCAGGAGTAGGTGGATGGGTAGGGGAGCACCCTTATAGAGGCTGGGGAGGGGGGATGGGATAGGGGGTTTCCAAAGGGGAGACCTGGAAAGGGAAAAACATTTGAAATGTAAATAAATAAAATATCCAATAAAAAGGGAAAACATGTAAAAACTAAAAAAACAAAACAAACAAAAAACAAAACAAAAAAAAACAAAAACAAGAAAAGAAAATAGGGATTTTAAATTAAGAAAGGAATCAGTATCACAGCAAAGGATATTAGCCACGAGAAATACTGAAGGATTTACAAGTGCCACAAGCTTCTAGGCAAGGCTTGGAACTCCTCAGAAAGCTAGAACAGTTTTGACTGCTAGCAACATATAACAGCTTGGTGATGATGTCTAAGGACGTTGAGTGGATGTGACTAACACCTGTAAACATGATGATGACCCCGATACAAACAAATGAATATGTTCTTTATCTATACTTGCTCATGGTCATCCTGTACAGCCTTTAACTTAGGCCCTTCTTTTGTCCTCCTTCCAGAGCCTCAATTTCACTCCCAGCACTACCTGTAGACTTCTGTGGATCTGTCAGGTTGTTACTGATACACACCTCATTTCTTCCAGTCTCTCCAACTCTGACTAGGCCTTCACATGTATTGGTGGGATTCTCTGTGAAACAGTTAACAGATTTACTTAAAGATGCATATGTCTTTCTGAGTACTGTGTATCTAGCCAATGTAAAGGAACTGGGGAGACACAGATGGTTCAATGAGGGCACATGTTTCAGATAAAGTTATTCAAACAGGCTTTGAAATAATTAATGAAAGCAACAGTGGGTGTCTTTTCTTTGAAGAGCAGATAAACTTTCAGTTGTACTGCAGAGGGAATAAACCATCCATTGGTGGACCCTTAAAATCCCTTCCTGCCCTTATAGCCAGTGGTTTTCCAATGCCCAACAGAGCATAGAAATCAGGAACATCAGGTTGAAAAGGGACTTTAAGAGGTTATCTGCTTTGCTTCCTCCTAAAGAAATATGTCTGTTCTATTACCTTATTGAAAAAGAACAGTCTCAGACTCGTTTTATTATTGGTGATGTTTCTAAAGTTTACTTTTTTTGGGAGTATTTTAAGTCCCTAGCAACACTGAATGGAAAGTACAGAATTCCTATATACCCATGACCCATGCACACAGGTACAGTTTCCTCCACAGTCAACACTCCACCCTTGAGTGGTCCATTTATCACAACTGGTGAACCTACTTTGACACATCATCATCACCCGGAGTCCATAACTGACACTAAGGTTTCACTCTTGCTGTTGTACACTCCACGGATTTTGACAAATGTAAAATGACATGTAGCTTCCGTTGTAGAATAGTTTTGTTAGAGAACAGTTTCACTGCCTTGAAAATTCTACGTGCTCTGCCTGTTCATGCCTTATTCCCTGTTCGTGCCAAGCAACCACTAGTATGTTTTCTGGCTTATCAGCTTTCCTGAAGGTTGATCTCTTGGTTAGATGTATTAGTCTGTATTACCCTGTATTAGTCGGGGTTATCAAGAGCAGTGGTTCTTAACAACTCTCTTGGAACACCTCTATCTCCAAAAATACTTACATTTGAATTCATTACAGTATCAAAATTACAGTTATGAAGTAGCAACAAAAACAACTTTATGTTTGGGAACTATATTAAAGAAAAGTTGAGAACCATTGCTCTACAGGAACAGGACTGAAACAAATTAATATCTCTCTCTCTCTCTCTCTCTATATATATATATATATATATATATATATACACATATATATATATCCTTTTAATGTACTGAAATAGATCCTCTATATATGGGATATAATATGAATTAATATGAATATATTTATGGGATATCTACATACAGATCTTTACTACTAAGCCCTACTCTTCTGAGTTCTAATACAAAAAATTGGAACTTTTCTTTGTTTCTTCTTTCTTTGTTTCAGATATTGGCCAAAATATATAAATATATAAAGGGAATATATATGTGTATATACATATATATGTAAGTATATGTATATATGCATATATACACATATATGCTAACATACAGATTTATTAACATATATTCATTCATATATCCCATATATATGTTTGTGTATGTACACACACACACACACACACACACATATATATATATATATATATATATATATATATATATGATTTATTAGCGTGACTTACAGGATGTGGTCTACCTAGTCCAGCAATGGCTGTGTAGCAACAGAAAGTTCAAGAGTCCAGAAGTTGCTTAGTACATGAGGCTGAATGTCTCATCTGGTTTTTAATATATGCCAGAATTCTGAAGAAATAAACTCTCATAATACCAGGGAAGAAATAAACTTGCTAGCAAGAGTGAGGGCAAACAGACACAGTGTAAGTCTTCCTTCTTCCATGTCCTTTATATAGGGTGCTACCAGAAGATCTATTTTCCCTCATCAAAAGATTTAGAAGAAAGGTGAGTCTTCTCACTGCAAATGATTTAATTAAGAAAAATCACACACAGGTTCATCCAACCACTTGGATTTCAGTTAATTCCAGATGTAGTCAAGTTGACAACCAAGAATAGCCATCATTTTAGTCCTAGTTGCATTAGCTTTTAAGAGTGTGGACAACAGAGGGCTGGGGAGCTAGCTTAGCTGTTAAAGTCTCTTGCTGTTCTTGCAGAGGACTTGGGTTTGGTTTTCTGAGCCATAGGGCAGCTCACAATTGTCTGTAACTCCAGTCCAGGGAGATCTGACATCCTCTTCTCACTTCTCTGGGTACCAGGCATACTTGACTTGAACATATATACATAAACCATACATACACATGAAATAAAAACAAACAAATCATTAAAAAAAAAAAAAAACAATAAAAGAGCTGTCCTTTGCCAAGAGGAAATGGTTTTCCCGGGGCCTCAACAAAGCTCTCCACCTTTATATACTTTTAAATTAAAAAAAAAATTGTATGTGTGTATGTTTTGCCTACATGTATATCTGTGTAGCACACACGTGCCTTGTGTCTGAGGAGAGCAGAAGAAAGTAGAAAAACTCATGGAACTGGAGTTATAAAGGGTTGTGAGCTGACACGTAAGTGCCGGGAATTGAATCTAGGTCCTGCCGAAGATCAGCCAGTGCTTTTAAATGCTGAGCCACTTAATGTTTTTAATGCTGAAGCCCTCCAGACCTTCATAACGTATTTTAAGTTCTGAGGAGGGGTACTTGTGAAACTTCTCTTTATTGGGATTGGTGTTACCATGGAAACTTGATGTGAGGCCTAAGCTGATCATGAAGGGGATGGTCCATCCTCAATGGCCTGCAAACCCGTTCAGCTACCTATCACTGTGACTGAGATCTGGCCAATACAAATAGAAATAGTGAGACCTTAGTGTAGGTTTGAGACATTAAAGTTTCTATGTGCTTCTCCTTTCCTGTTTCACCTAGGAGCACCCTGTAGTCTACATGAAGCCCTGCTACTTCCACTTTCCTCCTTTTTATATGCTTTAAAACTTTCTGTATTCTTTATTTTATATATATGGATGTTAGAGAAAAGAAATCGGCAGGCTCATGGATGGAGATAACAAAATTGCCCTTTAGAAATGAACTTTATTAGGAGAGAGAAACTTGTAACCCTAGGGGGCCATGGCTGGACCTTGAGGTAGGAGAGCATTATGATAGGCAATAAATCATTTTAGAGATAACATGACAGAGCCTTAAAAGAAAGGAGAGATGCCCCTTTAAAGCCCGAAGAGGAGCCTCATTAAGGGCGATAGCTTAAAATAAGAATAACTTAGGTAACTATCATGGACAGCATGATGTGTTTAGGTCTATATAGGTGAGATTTCTGGGAGATACACTACCCCATCCCCCCCAAAAAGAAAATGATCTGACTTTTACAAAAATTTGGTAGCCAGGCTGTGGTGGTGCTTACTTTTAATCCCAGCATTCAGGAGGCAGAGGCAGACAGATCTCTGTGAGTTCAATTCCATTCTGATCTACAGAGCTAGTTCTAGGACAGCTAAGGCCACACAGAAAAACCCTTTCTTGAAGAAACCAAAAAGGGGGGAAAGTTTGCAATTGGTAGGAAATTTCAAACTACATGATTTAATTCAATATTGCATACACGACCAAGAGCCTGCTACTGGTCAGGAGCAAATTATGGGCAGTTTAGTTAGTCACAGCACAGCATGGCTTCTTAACTCTCTGTTCCAGACAGAGAGAAAGAGAAAGAGAGAGAGAGAGAGAGAGAGAGAGAGAGAGAGAGAGAGAGAGAGAGGCAGGCAGACAGACAGAGACAGACAGAGAGACAGAGACAGAAACAGAGAGAAAGAGCACAGGAGCATCTGAGTAAGCTCAATGAGTTTAGTTACAAGGGGTGTGGCCTGCTTTCTCCAATGGGTGTGTCCTGCTTTCTTCAAGCTGTGTGATATCTGGCTTCTTAAAGTGAGGAACATTTTAAAGGGGATAGCTTATAATCTAACAAGGTGAATTCTAGTCAAGTAGTCCATGTCCACAGTAGGATACTGAGATAGACTGAGTCAAAGCTCCAGGGACAGTTGTCCTCTGCTTGTGGTTCCTTGATGTACACAACAGATACCAGATGATATGTTGGTGTGGGGCCATGCATTCACAGTGTTAAGTGTCTATCACTTTTTTGGTGTACAGATGAAGGAGTCAAATTCTTACTTTGGTAAGGCATTTCCAATAAACTCTTGAGCCTTGTTTACCCTGTTATGATTTTTAATATACCTACTGTACCCTCACTGTTTCAACTCACCCCAATTAACATGAGTGGCTCCTTTTCCACTTCCAGGAATAAGTCATGTATCAGTCATGGTACTTGACAGGTGGTGTCATTTTTGTGTCTACCCAGTGGCTGCCATCATCCGCCCACAAAGTGGAGTCAAAATTGCTTTAAAATGAAGTCTTGGGGGTGACCTTAGCCAAAATGCCCAATAATTGGGAGAGGAAACTTGAAGATTCCACCTCCTAGATAGACAGGGCCTCAAATGTAGGGACAGAGTTGCCAACCCACAGTCAAAATTTCTGACCCAAAATTGTTCCTGTCTAAAAGAACTGAAGGGACAAAAATGGAGAAGAGATTGAAGGAAAGGTGGTCCAATGACCAGCCTAACTTGGGATTCATCTCATGGGGGGACACCATGGTCTGACACTATTACTGATGCTATGATGTGCTTGCAGACAGGATCCTAACATTTGCTGTCCTCCGAGAGGCTGTACCAGCAGCTGACTGAGACAGATTCTGATACACCCAACCATTGGACTGAAGTCGGGGACCCCTCTGGTTGAATTAGGAGAAGGATTGAGGAAGCTGATGGGGAGGGCATCCCCATAGGGACCAGCAGTCTCAACTAACTCAGACCCCAGGGAGCTCTCAGAGACTGAGCCACCAACCAGACAGCATACACAGGCTGGTCCAAGGCCCCCAGCACATATACAGCAGAGGACTACCTAATCTGGCCTCAGTGGGAGAAGATTCGCCTAATCCTCCAGACACTTGAGGCCTGGTAGAGGGGAGAGTTCCCACTTGGAGGCAAAGGAGAGGAGGAATGGGATGAGAAACTGTGGGATGGGGGACAAGGAGGGAGGCAACAGAATGTAATAAATAAAATAATAATTAAAAAGAAAAGGAAAACAATAAATATTTTTCTGTAAAAAACAAACAAAACAATACAGTGTCTCATAGGGCAATGCACAGTCTGAAAAGCCACTGCTCTATACAATATGGAGTAATGTAGAGTAGGGTGTAGCGTGACCACAACACTAGGTCTCATTCTCATGTAGTTCGGGTTGTCCTGGAACTCCAAATATAGCTGAGGTTAGTCTTGAACTCCTGAACTTCCTGCTTTTACCTCAGAGAGTGTCAGCACACCTGGCTTCTAGTTCATGGTTTCTTGTGTGATTGTCTTTAGTTCCTCATTCATGAAGAGCCTGAAAAACTGCTTTATACATACGGGTAACCTAGAATATGGCATAAGACCAATCTTAACAGTTGTAGTATGGCTTTCTCCCCTGAGTATGAAGTGATCAAGCATTGCCATTTCTGAGTAGAGATTCCCTTCGTCTCATAGCCAGGCTACTGAAATATTCAAAATAATGTGGGGATAGTTAGACCTATGACAATGGGGCAAAAACCATCTCTAGTAGAAACACGGACGGGTCATAGGAACTTCCCTTAGGATTATACCCATTAATTCTTTCTGCCTCCTTCCCCCATCTGCAAGAAATCTTGAACAATGCTAGAGTAAATAGGAAGTAGAGGGTAACTAAAAGTGAGACTCTTATTGTGCAGCTTTCATGACATAATCATTTATGGCAGGAGTGGGATGGGCTTTTTAGCCACTTAGCTACTATGGGACCTCTCACATTTCTGCAAGTAACTCCTTATTGAAGATTCTGTGTCTTAGTTAGGGTTTTACTGCTGTGAACAGACAGCATGACCAAGGCAACACTTATATAATGACCACATTTAATTGGGACTAACTTAGAGGTTCAGAGCAGGCAAGCATGGTGCAGGAGGAGCTGAGAGTTCTACATTTCATCTTAAGGCTTCTAGAAGACTGGCTTCCAGGGAGTTAGTATAAGGGTCTTAAAGCCCACAACCACAATGACTAACTACACACTCTCTCCAACAAGGCCACACCTACTTCAAGAAGGCCACACCTCCTAAGAGTGCTACTCCCTCGGCCAAGCATATAAAAACTTTCACAGTAATAAGCCTAATAAACCCATTGGCTTACCAAGCCAAACTTGATGAAATCTTTACTTTGGTCTGCATGATGTCCTATCTGCAATGAGAAGACATTTGTTTTTCCATACTCCAAATTGACAAAACTCCATACAAGTGGGGCCATTTTTGTTTTAAAAGGGTCTGACTAAGAAATCTTTTTCTTAAGTGAATGTAATGGGCATAATGAAAATAATGTAATATTTATTTGGTCTATTTCTAGTTTCTAGAGTTGTAACAATATATTTCCCTTCTTCCATGGGATAGGCTTACAGGTAACTGAAGGCAGAAATCTATCATTTTTCCACAAATTGCTTTGGACCTGGGGAATATAGGTTGATGGTAAGAAAATAGAGTAATAAAAGGATACAGATTTTATTATACACTCTTATGGCTAATATTGTACATTTAACCTAAGAGGAATAAGCTTAGTTTATAAACCACGAGCCATACAGAGACTATATGATTCGATCTATAATCCATCTGCTTTTCATGCAAATCTTAGTTGTCTTGGTATGATTTCACTTGGGGTTGAATCTTGGCAAAGCCTTAGTCTGACAGCAGTTTTTAAAATACATAATGTGTGAAAAGGAGAAAAAGACCTGTCATGTTTCTCAATTACAAAAGCACAGGGCAGGGAACTGCTCCATTACTTCCTTTTCTTTTCATGAACCCAGGACGTCAAAGAGGGGAGGGTTAAAAGAACACACACCTTTCAGCCTGTGTGTGTGTGTGTGTGTGTGTGTGTGTGTGTGGTGGTGGGGGGATGACCACCACCACCACCAAAAAAAAAAGAAAAACCACAAAAAAGCAAAACAAAAGAAAAACAAAACAGAAAACCATGCTCTACATAGCTAAATGAGAGAACTAAGCATTGACCTCCCAGAAGTCAAGGAGGGAGGCCACTGCAGTTTACAGTATGCTCAGAAGGGCTCTTTCTGCCGTGGTATCTCCCCAGTGTCTGTTGTCTTCTAAAGACAGCAGAACTTTGTATTTCTTTGAACTTTCAGAGGGGCTCTGTGAGCCTGTTGTGCCATCTGCTTTGAAAATCATTTAATCTTATGCCTGTAGGACTTTTCATCCCTCTTGTTTCACTTTTTATTTATCAAAGCAGCAGACAACACCAAGTCATCAGGGCCAAAGGGCCAAATGGATGGAGAGAAGAGAGCTGAGCTCTAAGCAGAATCTAAGGACTGCAGAAAGTCATCAGGTCAGCTAGCCTGTGTGGAAATAACAAGTTAATCCTGGCCTCTGTGGGTATGTGTGGTGTGTGTGTTTGTGTGTGTGTGTGTGTGTGTGTGTGTGTGTGTGTGTGTATGTGTGTGTATTTGGTCTTCCCTTCCCTCCTTTCCTGTCAGCCGTTTACCTCTAATCCAATTCTTATTAATCCATGTTACTTCTGATGTCTTCCAGTTGTCAAATGGGGAAAAACAGGTTACACGGAGCAGGTGTGTATCCGTTCTGTGGCGCAGATCCAATGCCACTAGCTTCAAATATCCCTTTTCAAGATTGGGATTTGCTGGAACCTGGGATTGCTTCTGAAATACCCTCTAAATCCGTAGGTCTCAACCTCCCTAATGCTGGGACCCTCTAACACAGTTCTTCATGTTGTGGTGACCACCAACCACAAAATTATTTTTGTTGCTACTTCATCACTGTAATCTTGCTACTGTTTTGAATCGTAATGTAAACATCTGATATGCAGATGATCTTAGGTGACACCTGTGAAAGGTTTGAGAACCACTGTGGTTTGGTCTACCTGGAGCATATACCTCTGTTTCCTTTCAAGAATCTAAACTATGGAGAGCTGTGCTTGGTCATTGTGCCTGCTTGGCAAAAGCCCACAGAAGCTCTGGACTCTAAATCCTAAGCAGGTGTCAGTGGAAGAAATATTATACATGCGTGGCTTAAGAGGAAGGATGTGAAAAACTGTGCATAGGTTCTTCTAGACTCTCTTCAGAGTGCTTTCTTCCAGGTAACTGTTCTCAAAAGTAATGACACTGGATACAATTGCTAGCCACTGCCTGTGTAGGTGGTGCTGGACTGGACAGAAAATGATAAATGAAACATAGATATATAAGGAGGAGACAAACAAACCTAATTTGCTATATACTGATGAAATTGTAAGACAAATGTATTCAGAGCTGTGGGTTTTGGACTTTAAGCACTGTGCTACAAAGTTCATACTTTTTCTTCTTACATCGGTTCTTGCTGTACCTCCCTCTCAAAGACAATGCACATGATAAAATCTAAAAGCTCTACTTTGTTTTAAAATAATTCTTACTAGGTGCTGAAATGTAAACAAAATATGTGTTTGCAGTTCAAATAATGCTAAGTGAAAAGCAAATAGCAACATAGCTTTTTCAACAACTTTCCCCATTCCAGTTCCCAGTGTGAATTGCTTGTCCAATTTTGTATTGTCTCCCTATTCCTTAATACTAGGAATTAACCATAAAAGCAGCTATGAGCTCAACATTACCTAACGTTAATCCTTAAAGTAATGATTTTCCTTATGGCCTTTCTGGGCAAAGACTAAACTTCTTAACTATGATCATGGAAGATTCGATTTGCAATTCTGAGTGTGACTTATATTTTAGTTCGCATTTTGACTTAAGAGCTCTACTGCAGTATGTTTCTATCATCATCATCACTATCACAATTACTATTTGTGTGTGTGTGTGTGTGTGTGTGTGTGTGTGTGTTGTATAAAGAGGGGTGCACGTGTGCCATGGCTTGAATATGGAGGTGAGAGGACAACTTGGCAAAGTCTGTTCTATTGCTCCTTCTACCTTTACAAGGGTTCATCTGGCTTACATTGTATGCCTTTACCCATTCTTTCTACTCACCTCTCTCTCTCTCTCAATCACTACTGGTCAATTTGTTGAGTTAGGAGTCACAAATAATTATGCCATTGGTCTTTTGAGAAAATTATTTTAGAATGATCTTAATTTCACATTTTTAAAAGGCTTATATTTTATATTTTGGCTCCCCTTAATCCCAAAGTCACATTTCCGTAAGGATGTGGGAAAAGGGTAGTACAACAAAACCAGATTTTTACAGCAGCCATGGCTAAGTAATGAATGGATTGGAAAGCTATCAATCAGAAGTGGAGAAAATGGCTCAGTCTTGACAACTTTATTCCTATGAATTTAAATCTAAGAAGTTCTGTTGAATTAAAATGATCACAAATGTAGCAAAGTGCTGGCAAGTTGGCTCAACAGGGAAGGTACTTACCACCAAATTTGATGAACAAGTTTGATCTCCAGGACTCAAACCATAGAAGCAGAGAACTAACACATGGAAGTTGTCCTCTGACCTCCACACATAAACCATGGCATGCATAAACATGCACACACACTCTATCATCCATCTATCTATCATCTATCTATCTATCTATCTATCTATCTATCTATGCTTTTGAAAATTATATACATACTTTTAAAAAGGGACTTTAGTACACATTCTTAACCTGTATTTCTAGGTTCTCTTCATTCCATGGAGAATAGAACCCCCTTCCATATCACATACATGAAAAATTAGAAGGAAATATGAGATCTGAAATTTGAGACATGGATAATGGTGCTGTGAAGATTTTACATGCATTTTGTGCTGAAGAAAAGAGTTAAGGGTGTTGTTTTGCTTTACAAAACAAGGTTTCTCTGTGTATGTAGCCTTATATCCTGGAACTCATTTCTGTAGATCAGCCTAGCCTCAAACTCAGAGATCTATCCTGCTTCTGCCTCCCAAGTGCTGGTATTAAAGGTGTCGGCCACCATACCCAGTCTGATCTACTTTCTCTCTATATATAAATTTGCTACTTAAAAAAGTCAGATCCATAAATGACTAGTGAGATGGGTTAGTATATAAGAGTAATTACTGAACTGCAGCTGGGATGAAAGAAAAATTTTAAATGATAAACAAATAAATAAGGCATTTGTTGCTTTTGCAGAGAATACAGGTTCATTTCTCATCTCCCACATTGTGGCTCACAGTGATATGTAACTCTAGTTCCAGAGTAACTAACATCTTCTGACCTCTAGGGACACCAAGTATGCATAAAGTGAACATACATCTATACAGGCAAAACATTCACATACATCAAATAAATAAATCTAAAAAGAATTTAAAGACTGCCATACACATGGAATGATACAACACACAGTCCATTGCCCCTGGCTTTTAGGTAACAAAATGCGTTTGAGATTCATTCATAACATAGTATGTATGTTCTAGTTTCATTTATCTGGCTTTGATAAATACCCAGAAGAAAAGCAATTTAGGGAAGAAGGGGTTTGTTTAGCTTACAATTGGAAGTTGTCATCTATCACTGTGGAGAATTCAAGGCAGTCAAAAGTAGAAATAAATGCACACATAAAAAAAGAAATACATATATTCATGCTTACTATGTGACTCACATTCTCCATCCTTATATGATACATTTCCCAAATTCAGGACATGGTACATCCCATAGTGGAGTGGATCTTCCATAAACAACTTAAGATAATTATCTTAGTTAGGGTTTTACTACTGTGAACAAAACTATGACCAAGGCAACTCTTATAAGGACAACATTTAACTGGATCTGGCTTACAGGCTAAGAGGTTCAAGATTGGAGCATGGCAGGAGGAACTTGTTTGGAAGGTAAACAGGAGGAGACTAGCATCCTCAGGCAGATAGGAGGAAGCTCTCAAAGCCCACACTCACAGTGACACACTTCCTCCAACAAGATTACACCTACTCCAACAAGGCCACACCTCTAAATGGTGTCACTCCCTGGACCAAGTATATTCAAACACCTCAACAATCCTCCTAAGACATGCCCACAAACCAATCCAATGTAGACAGTCCTCAATCCCCCAGGTATGCCCTCCATTTTTGGATTTTAGTTTATTCCAGATGTAGTCAAGTTGAGAACCAAGAATAGCCATCAAACCATTTAAAACTTTTGGTAGTCTTTTTCTTACTAAATTTCAACAGTTGTTTCTGTCTTCCCATATATGATTTGTAATATTTTATCTTAGTCTTTAGCTTATCTTTAATTTTATTAATCATTTCTGTTGAAGCAAAACAATTAATTTTAATAAATTCTGATTTCTAAAACTTAGGTCATAAAGTTCATAATTTTTCCTATTTTATTTTAGAAATTATATAGTTTTAACTCTTCTATTATAGTATAGGAGACATTATAAGTTAAATTTTGTATGCAGCATTAAGTAAACATTTAAAATTTTTCTCTTGCAAATGGATTTCTAATTGTCCCAAAAACCATGTAGTGAAGAGGCCATTCATTTTCTCATTGAATCGTATTGGTATTTTTGTTGAAAGTAAATTGACCACAAATGAAAGGATTTACTCCTGGCCTCTCATTGATTTCACATTGTCTAATTCCTGTGGCTTTATAGTAAATATTGTAAATCTTTCCATATTTGATGGAAAGTATTTTTAAAAACCTTTTCTAGGTCTTTTGCATTTCTGTACAATTTTTAGAATCTGTTCATCAATTTGTGTAAAATAGTTTGCTTGGATTTTTATATAGATTATACTGAATGTATAGATTAGTTTTGGAGAGAAATGGCATTTTAATAGTTCAGAGTTTTTCCATTTATAGTTATGGAATGTTCCTTATCTGCTAGATTTCTGCCCCACTCTCCCATTTTCTTAGCAGTATTTGTACAGTTTTCAATATATAAGATATTAGACTTTTTTGTTAAATTTACTCCTGTTAAATTTAGTTATGTAGGTGAGGTAGGAGATATATTTTTTAATTGTAATTTTCATATTGTTTATTGTTAGGAAAAATAGAGCATGCTGCCTATCAATATGAACTCTGTACATAGACTGGAGTTGATCTTTACATTTCAATTTAATCAGAAAGCTAGTAATTTGAAAAGATAACATCCTAATATTCTGTCTTACATATCATTTTCAGCCAGTAGATAAAATAAGAAGTGTGAAAAAAGACAGTTATTTCAAAGTTTAGTCTTGCCTCTCTGGCTAGGTGGTCATTTCCTCACCATCTTTGCATGTGCATGGGGGCATGGGCACACGTGCCAAGAATGCTGAAGTTTGCATTTCTCCCAAGTCACCCTTTGTATTCCATCTAGGGTAAAGATGAACTCTGAATAAACAAACCATTATTACTGTGTATGTGCTGGTTTATTTATAACATGTATATGCAAATTTTTACAGAATACAAAGTTTCTTCTATTCATTAACGTATCTCATTGCTGTGACAAAAATATGTGACAAAATCCACTTACGGAGGGAAGAGTTGATTTTGGCTCACAGAACACACAGTTCATCATGGCAGATAGGGCTGACAGTTAAGAACAGAAGAGAGCTGCTCACATTGCAGTCATTGTTAGGAGGCAGAGGGAAGTATATGCTGGTGCTCAGCTCCCTTTCTCCTTATCCAGTCTGGAATCTCCGTCCATTGGATGGTGCTGCCCACATTCAGGGTGGATCTTTCCACTTCAATAGATCTAATTTAGAAATTCCCTTAAAGTCATGCCCAGAGGTTTGTTCCCATAGCTGATTCTAAATCTTGTTAAATTGACAATCAAGATCAACCACTACAGGCTCCCAATTCATCACTAGTAATGACACAGAGTAGAAAGACAGAGGAATTTATGGAGAGGGGGAAGAAGTTGAGAAGCAAGAACTCCAGCATAATTAACATTTGCTGTGAAGACTGAAGACACTGAACTAATTCTCTCGTCCTATGTAGATACTTAATTTTAAAATAGTAAAAAGCCAGCTTTAAGGCATGAATGCATAAGACTTCCCTTTCTCCAGGAAATTCTCTGAGAGTTTCAAACAAGATTACTAATTTTGGTTATAGTGAAAACACTCTAACTTCTTGCATTCCTGTGACCGTATGTTTACTGTATCAACTGTAGTCCTGTCAGGAAGCTCACACCCATGTTCTCAGGTTGGCCTTATTTCCAGGGTGTCTCACTTTCTCTCTATCCTCAAATTTAAACTTCATATGAAAATAGCTTTAATAAACTCAAATTCTGCTTTGTACTTGCTAGTCCTGAAGGGTTTTTCTTCTGCTTTGAAGTCAAATATCTTGTTTTATCTGTGTCGCAGTCCCTATAAGATTTAGGGACCTTTTAAGGATGCTAGGGGTGACAGCAATAGAACTGTGTCACCATCGTTGGACACTGACAATAATATTGTTGTTTTTTTTCTAAATTGGCCTTATATTTTGCAAAATTGCTAAAGTTACTTACTAGTTCTAATAGTGGTGTGTGTGTGTGTGTGTGTGTGTATGTGGTGTGTATACATGTGTGTTCTGCTATGTGTACCCATCTATGTGCATGTAGAGGATAGAGGAATAGTCAGATATCTTCCGTGTCTTAGTCAGTGTTTCTATTCCTGTACAAACCATCATAACCACGAAGCAAGTTGGGGGAGGGGGTGTTATTCAGCTTACTCTTCCATGTTGCTGTTCATCACTAAAGGAAATCAGGACTGGAACTCAAGCAGGTCAGGAAGCAGGAGCTGATGCAGAGGCCATGGAGGATGCTCCTTACTGGCTTGCTTCTCCTGGCTTGCTCAGCTTGCTTTCTAAAAGAGCCAAGACTACCAGCCCAGGGATGGCACCACCCACAATGGGCCCTCCCACCTTGATCACTAATTGAGAAAATACCTCACAGCTGGATGTCATGGAGGCATTTCCTCACCTGAAACTGCTTTCTCTGTGACAGTTCTAGCTTGTGTCAAGTTGAGACAGAAAACCAGCCAGTACATTCCACTACTGCTCCTTTCCTTACTTTCTGAGACAGGGTCTCTTACTTAAACAGAAGCTTGACATTTCAGCTAGACTGGTTGGCCAGTGAACTCTGGAATCCACCTATCCTCCACCTCTCAGTGCACAGTGCCAAGATGCATGAGATGTGAATCTTAGGATTTGAACTCAGATCCTCTTGCTTCCATACAATGCAGTCTTACCCACTAAGCTATCTCCCCAGCTTCCCACCTTTATTATTTAAAAAAATTATATTCATGTATGTGTGTGTGTGTGTGTGTGTGTGTGAGAGAGAGAGAGAGAGAGAGAGAGAGAGAGAGAGCGAGCGAGCATGGGTACCCAGGTTGACCTTGAATCTGTAGATGAGGATGACTTGGAGTTCCTGGTTCTCTTGACTCCACCTGCTGAGTGTTAGGATTACAGGCATTTGTCACATTCCTGGTTTATCTGGTGCTCACCAAACTCAGGGTAGATCTGGCTGGTAGGCAAACACTGTACCAGCAGAGCTCTATTTCCAGGCCCCACCTTTGTATTTTTCACTTTCAAATGATCATTTTGAGATAGACTCTTACAATACAAGGGGACATTTTCTAGGATAATTAAAAGTAAATAAATAAATAGAGAACTATGCTAGAGCCATAGACTTCCTCCTTTAATATAAAAAGTAAAGCCTTTTCCCAAAAATGTGTTGTTCTTGCCTTTCATGTTATAAAAAGCAGATCATTATGATTGCTTTATTTGGCTTTTTATTTCTCTTTTCTTGTTAAAAAAAAAAACACACTTTGGGGTGGGTCGTGTACCTCATAGCACAAATGTAGACATAAGAGAACACCACCTGGGAGTTGGTTTTCATGGAGCTCAAACTCAAGTCATCAGGCATGATGGCAATTATCTTTACTTGCTGAGACATCTAACTTGCCCAGCAATTTCTACTGACCTAAAAGAAAGAAATCAGGCCCAACATGGTAGTGCAGGACTTGAATCCCTGCACTCGAGAGACAGAGGGAGAGGATCTCTGTCAGTTTGAGAACAGCCTAGTCTACATAAGAAAGATACATGGAGAGACTCCATCTGTCTTAGTTAGGGTCCATTATCATCAAGGCGGGAAAATGGAGACATCCATGGTATAGCTGCAGCTGAGAGTTTTACATCTTCATCTGAAGGCTGGTAGCAGAATACTGGCTTTCAGGCAGCTGGGATGAGGGTCTTAAAGCTCACACCCACAGGGACACATCTACTCCAACAAGGCCACACCTACTCCAACAAGACCACACCTTCTAGTAGTACCACTTCCAATGCCAAGCATATACAAACCACTTTATCATCTTAAAAAAAAAATAATGTCTAAGGAAGGAGTTGCTGAAATGTTTTTCCCATACATTGTAAGCATTTTGCTGTTTATTTTAACTGTATGATTCTACTTCTGTCTCTCCAGTTACACTAATTGATTTCCCACATAGTTTTCCTGCAAGACCTCTCAGTTTCCCCTTACCTCCCCCCCCTTGGCTGCTATTGCCACTTCATAGGCACTTTCTCTTCCACACTTTACTTATTCTCTATTTGAAGTTATCTTCGTATAAACTGATGATATGACAGCTCCCCAGTATGATTAAGGGGAAGGTTTGTTTGTAGATATAAGAAAGGAAACAGCCAGAAGCATCTGGACAAGTCCAGAGCAAAGAGAGAAAGAAATATACTGAACATGACCAGCATACTGGACATGGCAAGGGCTATCTGAAAGAGAAGGAGGAATAGCAGGGGATGGAGAATAGAGAGTACATAGTGAGAAAAGGAGGAGAAAAACATAGAGAAGAAAAGAGAACATATCAAGATTAGCAGGGTTATAAGGAGAATGAGTAACGGTGGGGGAGGGAAGCCTGTGAACTGGAAGGAGGTTAGGGTAGTGAAGGAGGTGAGAAGGGCTAAGATACACAGATGGACTTGGATATATGTAACAGGTTCTTGTGTTACTGAAGGAGCCTTGTGGCACAAGTAGCCATATGTCCTTTCTTCAAGAGGTAAGGGAAATGACTTCTTCTGGTAGAGGAGAACTGGCTTTCCCAAGTTCCTGAGGAAGGCTTGCTTTGTTTTGTTTTGAGATAGGATTTCTCTGTGTAGCAGTGGCTGTCCTGGAACTCACACTTTAGACTAGGCTGGCCCCAGAGATCTGCCTGTCTTTACCACCAAAGTCCTGGAATTAAAGGAGTGTACACTTGGTGGAAGGCTGGCTTTCTTCTACCTGCCAGAAAATCCTCCTACCATCTAGGTTAAGCTCATTTCTGGATATTTGGACTGCCTTTTGGGATGTGGGGAATTGGCGTTTCCTTTGGATCTGACTATCTTCCTATTACTGGATGCACATGTCTTTCACCTTTTGCTTTATGATTTGGAATATCATTTTTACTAACTTTACTTAACTTTTCCTGTGTGTGGCAAACTCCCAAGCATCGTTTCATTGCCGTTGACCTAAATGAGTTGAGTTATTATACTAATTGGTTGTGGCTGTTTTCCTCTTTCCTTTTTGTAAACTTGACACAAGCTAGCATTGTTTGGGAAGAGGAACCTCAAAACATAAAAATGCCTTATTAGTTTGCCTGTATCTATCTGTAGGGCATTTTTAAAATTAGTGGTTGATATGAGAGGACCCAGACCACTACAGGTGGTGCACACCCCTGGGAACATTGTTCCAAATTGTAGAAGAAAGTAGTCTGAGAAAGCTATGAGGAGCAAGCCAGTAAGCAGCAGCCATCCATAGCCTCTGTATTAGCTCTTGCATCTAGGTTCCTGCCCTGTTTTAGTTCCTGTCCTGACATCTTTCTATGATGCATGGTGATATGGAAATGTAAGTAAAATAAATATCACATACAATCTGTCCTATGTGATGTCTAATGTGACATTTGCAGAATCTCTAAGTACCCATGAAGTGTAGCAAGGGACAGTATCCCAAATTCATGAAACATTTGCTAGAATGTTTGTACTAGATGATATGAGGTATACATTTAGGAAAGAATAATTTCTCCAGAGATCGTTTCCTCCAAATGGGTTACTGTGTTTCCTGGTATCATAGTCCAAGCACGTTAATTACATTTAGTTACAATCCCCAGGAGGGAGTCATCACCTTTGTGAGTAAAGTACAAGCTTAGTGGCACTTGCTTGAGGAATTTCTGTGAGATGTTGGCCTTAAGTTCAGCTGCTTCCAGGGTGCTTCTGTGCTATGTGATGACTAAGGTGACATTTGCAGTCCTGATTTATCCCTTGCCAAGAAGAATGGAGCTGCTGAAAAATTTCTATTGGTTCTCATCAAAGTTCCCTTTGCCTAGATAGACTGTTTTCCTAGGCAATGGAGTTGCCAACTCAGAGTCAGTTGGCACCTGTTTCCCTATTAGTGTTGTGTGCTTCTCCCTCTGGTGTCAGCTCCTTTGGCACAGGGCCCTGTGCCAATCACACTTTAATGATATTTAAAGGGAATGAATTGTCTTGAGGAAAAATGTTTCTGCCTTGGAAGCAATTTATGAAGTTCCTGGAACCTGATTATAAATGAATTCAAGGAAGAGACAAAAGTTTTAGAAGCCAGTTTGGATTTTTATTGCACAAAAGTAAGACTGAATGGGTGCTTCATTTTTGAACTTGATGTGAGGTGTGTTTTTAGGGCTTTCTGTAAGATCCAAATTCTGTCTTATGGTAGAATATAAAGCTTGCTTACTCTTCATTTGCCACTGGCTGTTCTTTTACTGAAAAGTTGACAAGATCTTTCTGTTCACCTAATAATAAAATTGATTTTGCTATTTGCTTTTTAGTGTATCTTCTTGGATTTAGTTGGAATCTGTTTGCAAAGTATTTATTTATATAAATGGGCTTAGCCGGGCAGTGGTACTGCATGCCTTTAATCCTAGCACTCAGGAAGTAGAGCCTGTGGATCTCAGTTTGAGGCCAAACTAAAATTAAATAAATAAATGAGTAGATGAGTAAATGAATGAGTGAGTGGATGTATAAATAGATGGGAGAGATGGTTCAGTAGTTAACAGCATATACTGTCCTTGTAGAACCCAAGCTCAATTCCCAGTACTCACGTCAGGCAGTTCACGATTGCCTGTC
This sequence comes from Rhynchomys soricoides, assembly GCA_019843965.1. Lineage (NCBI taxonomy): Eukaryota > Metazoa > Chordata > Mammalia > Rodentia > Muridae > Rhynchomys > Rhynchomys soricoides. The sequence continues at coordinate 4,954,987 of JADRCH010007686.1, read as the reverse complement.
ACTCCAGCCCTATACACACACACACTCACCATGCACACAATATAAAAATAAATCCTATACAAAAATGAAAAAGTTACTCTCTCTAATGGGACTTAAATAACTTAAAGGTATTTTGTCTTTGTAATATATATATATATATATATATATATATATATATATATATATATAACAGTCAAGGGCGAGCAAGAGTCAAATGCTCTCATAAGAAGTTCCCCCTGAGATCTGAGAAAAAGAAAATAGAAAGCCAAAGAGTTATTATTAGGACTTAATGTTTAAATCCCTCTAAAAATAGTCATTTATCGGGTCAGTTTGCTGTGTCAGCTAATTATACTGTGTGACATTCTTTACGACTGCAGCAGTGGCCATGTCTCTTTCTCAATCTGTTTTTCTTTTTTTCCTGGAATGTTAAGTTCAATATTACTTTGGATTTGATAGTCATTGTTTATCTCATGAAAAAAAAAAATCAGTACACCCCCCAAAATAAATAAATAAATAAGAAGTAAGGCTTTCCCTTTAGTTTCTAGTATATAGTGTGTTCCAGGCCTAGGTTTGCTATGGAGAGAAACTGTAATGGGGGATCCTTGGTTCTTGTGCTCACACAGAGAACATTTTTAGAAAGACACACAGGCTCAACAAATACAGGTTATTACAATAAAGCAGAGTCTATACACAGGACTGAACTGATGGCTCATTAGTTAAAAGTCCTTGCTATCCTTGCAGAGGAGCTGAGTTTTGTTCCCAGCACCCATATAACAGCTAAAAGCATCTTTTAAATTCAGTTCTAGGGGAACCCTCTTTTGGCTTCCTGGATAGCTATATGCACATCATGTATATACATGCAGCTAAATATATATTCCTCATTTTAAGATTAATCTTACATACCAAGTCCACTATGATACCATACTAATAACACCATCTACTTTATGACCCGGCAAGAGTACTTTAGCTCCAGAAATGCTCCAAATCAACTTTCTAAGGTAAATAACAGTTGTCCCAGGGTGCCAGATGCTACATTCTGGAATCATTGTGCATAATATTCCCACAGCCCCAAACCTTGGCTACCAATGACTCAGTATAGTGGTGATGTTAAGAAATAGCTTACTGGAAGACAGTCTCTCTCCTACTGGCTTGCCTTCACTCAAAAACTTCACTAGAGCTTTTCAGTATATCCCTTAAAGATAAGTTAACCTAGGATGCTGACACCCAAGGGACAGTGGGACTTTCCTTTCACTTAGTCTTGCCTACTCCATCCTTATTTCCTTTTATACAGATAGTTCTATTTTTTTTTTTAAAAAAATCCATGTACACCTACTTTTATGATAACATTTGTGTCTTAGTGGACCAGGACTCAGCAAGAAGTTTAAATTTGTGCATTTCTTCTTGTTCTTACAGTGTGGCCAAGTATCTGAGAAGCAGCAACTTAAGAGGGAAAAGGTTTATTATGGCTCACAGTTTGAAGGTATAGCTGATCATGACAGCAAGTATCCTGGTGGTAGGATCCTGAGACTGGTCACATTGCTTTTTCAGTCAGGAAGCAGATTAAAATGAATGCTAGAGCCCAGCTTGCTTTCTCTTTCTAAAAATCCAGTCCAGGACCTTAGCCCATGAAATGGTATAATGAACATTTAGGGAAGACCTTTGTATCTCAGTTAACCCAATCCAGAAACTCCTTCATAGATATGCTTAGAGGTTTGTCTCTTGAGTGATTCAGGATCCTATTAAATTTGTAATCATCACTAATATTACAGATAGCAATGTGGCTGGAGGCATAGGGTAGGGAAATGAGTGACATTACCTTGGTTATCTAGGGTAACCAATTGTAATGCCCTACATAGAAGGTGGAGGCATGGGAAAGCTAGGCATACTGATGCGTGGTCACTGGAAATGAGCTGTAGGGGTGAGCAATGAAGGTAGATGTTTGGAGGGTTATAGAACCCCCTAGGTGACTCTTGGTGTTGGTTGTGGGAAGTGTATGGCATAGAAGCAAACAGACTCTATTTCAAGAGGCCAAGACTGCTTTATTGGAAGAGTGAGCCCCAACCTTTCCTTGGAATGAAGGTTGAGTACATTTAGAAACTGGTGAACCTACATAGCTACCAGAAAGTTACAACTATATTTTGTGGCTTGGCTGGGAGTGCAGCAGGTTGTTTTCAACACTCAGGCATATTTTTTCTGCATAATATGTAAGGTTGTGGCAAAGCCATTCTTTATGGCTAGGGGATATTGTCATTATAGCCTGACCCAGTTCCTAATGATCCAACTGAAAACCATTTAAGTTTTTTACTTATTACAAGAATCAATCAGTAAGAGATATATTATATATCACTACAGAAAACAGGTAATTTCAACACTAATTAATTAAAAACTTAAAATAATTTCTGCTTTTAGTTTAGTGCTGATGATTTTGGGAAAACTGGTGTCTTAGTTAGGGTTTCTATTGCTGTGAAGAGGCACCATGACCACAGCAACTCTTATAAAGGAAAACATTTAATTGGAGCTGGCTTACAGGCTTAGAGGTTTACTCCATTATTGTCATTTTGAGAACCATGTCAACACACAGGTAAACATGGTGGTGGAGAAGAGGCCAAGAGATCTACTTTCATAGGGGGCACATATCAGATATCCAGCATATCAGATCCCTGGATTGGCAGGCAGCAGGAAACAGAGAGAGAGAGAGAGAGAGACAGAGAGACAGAGAGAGAGACAGAGAGAGACAGAGACAGACACAGAGAGAGAACAAGCCACTAGATGGGCCTGACTTGAGCTTCTGAAACTCAAAGCCCACCCCCAGTGACATACTTCTTCCAAGAAGGCCACATCTACCCCAACAAGGCTGCATCTCCTAATCCTTTAAAATAATGACAACTATTATGAGCCTATGGGGGAGATTTTCTTTCAAACTACCACAATTAAAATTATCCAATTTATGTTGTACTGGGGAAATCAAAGCCAGGGCTGTGTGATTGCTAAGCAGGCATTCTTCCAACCAAGCAGTGCATCCTTATCTCATAACTGATATCTTAGATTCTAGATGCCAGCTTAGAAAATCTCATGGGAGGTTGAGACAAGAGGATTTCTGTTGAGTTCAAGATCAACTGCGACTCTATCCTAGTACCAGGCAAGCCATGATTGTTTTTAAAAAATTCTGTCTGAAACAAAAGCAGTGAATTGCTTTTCTGGGTTTTGTTCTAATAGCAGAACTATTTCCCCCCACCCTTTAATATTTTCTTTGGATACTGACCAATATCCTAAGCATAAGCATGGTTTTTCATCACTTAGCATTCTCATTTTTTTCCCTGAGGGCCTCTTCTCCCCTACCAAACTTCCATGACTGACTTTAGCTCAAAAGATACTCAGCCCCATCTTTCACCTCCCTGCTGCTCCAAGTGTTTATGCAGTTCTCAACCTGTGGGTTATGACCTTTGTGGGTGGGGCATACTTTCACAGGGTCACATATCAGACATCCGGCATATCAGATATTTATATTAGGATTCATAACAGTGGCAAACCTAGAGTTATGAAGTACCAACGAAAATAATGTTATGGTTGGGGGTCACCACAACATGAGGAACTGTATTAAAGGGTAGCACATTAGTGAGGTTGAGAACCACTGCTTAAACCTTGTTCAGTGATTTTTCTTTTTAAAGGGGGATTCCTGTCTCCATTTTTGTGTTCTTTGAGTACCCTATGACAATATTTTATCAGGAATTATGTATGGCAAAGGTTTCCAATTTAACTTACAATACTCCTTTTTTTCTCCTGTGAATTAAGAAAGAACCCATCTTCATTTGTGAGACAGCTCTTGACAGCCCTCCCTGTCTTCTACTTAGTTCGCTATGAATAAAGACGTTTGTTGAAACACACACCTTAATTAGCCTTTTACTAAGCTTTTGTGGTTCCTGTTGAGGTCAACCTGTACATAGGGCCTTGCAATTTGTTGCTTGGGGTATCAGGGTAATGTCAAAACCTTAAGCTATGACTTTGCTGCAGCTATGAACAGGAGACAATAGGCTGACAGAGGAAGGGGAAGATGGATTTCCATGTAGGCTGTGGCCTTGGCAAATGACATACACTGATAGGGCTACGGAAAACAACATCCAGGGAAGTAAATACAAAATAGAAAGAGAGTATTTGGAATGTTAGCAGGAAAGAAGGAATGGGGATACAAGCATACCAGAGCCTTGTCGCAGACTGAGGGCACAGAAAGGCATCGTGTTGGCAACGTTAAAGGAGTGTGATTAGACATGAGGAAGGGTAAAGTCAGAGGAAGAAATCTGAAGGGCAGTAGTGCCCAGGGAAAGCAGAGAAAGACAGCGGTGAGCAGAAGGGGAAGGGGAATTGTTGGCACCCTACTGAGAGACTGGGCATTTAGCAAATGAATGGATAGTCAAGTCCTTAGGCACCAAACTAGCCTGCCAGGTGTTCTGGAAGTGTTTAAGAGAACTAGGCTTCTGGCCCTCACGCCCCTGCCACCCCATCCATGTCTTCCACTCTTTGATTTTTCCACTAAGAACAAAGATGCATTTCAAAATCGAACTGTAAGGGACACATTCCACTGACCTAACTCTTTGATTTGTTGTCAATTCTTGACTTCTAATTGTAGTAAAGCATGTTTTCTTCTGCAGCAAAAAAAAAGGGGGGGGGAGGACTTTTCTCTAGTAAATGTGAAAGAAAAGTCCATATAACTCGTCCTTGTCAGGAGTTTCACAAAGTTAGTTGTTACTTAAATGGAGGATAGTAGAGATCAAGAAATCAGAAGAACATCCACTTTTGATGTTCTTGTGGAGTAAGTCCAGCAATAAATACATAAATGATAGTGTGATTTACAAATGTGTAATGGATTTCACCCAGAGATGATGAAAACTAAGTATTACTTATTTTACAGGCACATGGAAAAGAAATGAAGAGGAAAAAAAGCAGTAATTTAATGACCTGGCTATAAGTTACAGAGTGAAATCAAATACAAAATTCGAAACCCAATATTCTATTTCATCAGCATTTGTGAAAATACAGGTGAGAGTTTATTCATCTTGCAACTTGATGTACTGACTATGCCTGCCACTTTGATTTTAAAAAAAAAAATGTTAGGAGTTGTCTCACAAATGTAAGTAAATTCATATTATTTTCTTATTCCTGAACACACGTGTGAACTGACATGTTTAAGCATGAGAAAATGGATGTCAAGATCTGTTGGTAGAGCTTGCCTACTCTGCACAGAAGCCTTGGATTGATTCCAGGCTCTAGATAAACCAGATGTGGTGGTATGTGCCTATAATGGAGGTAGAGATGGGAGAACCAAAAGTTCAAGAATATCTCAGCTACATAATGCATTTAAGGACAAGCTGGGCTACCTGAGACCCTCTCTCAAAAAAATAAGTAGAGGTCTAGAAAGGTGGTTTGACAGTTAAGACCACACAATACTCTTCAGGCTACCAGAGTTCAGTTACTGGCACCCATGGCTCCTAGCTACCTGCAATCCCAGATCCTAGTGGCCTTACTCATTTGACTTCCACAAGCATGTGCAGCACACACATGCACATACACCACACACACACATACACACAAATAATAATAATAAAAATAATTATTTAAAAACTATGCATTTATTTATTTCACTTTATTTTATGTATCTGTGTGTCTGAGTGTATGTATGAGGACCGTGTGCATACAAGAGCTCTCAGAGGTCCGAAGAAGGCATCATGGAACTGGATTTAAAGGCAGTTGGGAATCACAAGATGGGTGCTAGGAACTGAACCTGGGCCTGCTACTAGTGCAGTAAGTACTCTTAACTACTGAGCCAACTCTCCTGCTCATAAAAATAAATCTTAAAAAACAAAGTAAAATGTCAAGTCATTGAGTTTTAAAGATCTATTTTTTTAATTAAAAATTTATGAACTGTACATCATCCATTTTGCAAAAGAGCCAGGAATTGGTCAACTGAGCAGAGGGAAGTTTTGATGGCAGGAAAGGCTGACGAAAGCAAAGCCAAGGAATAAAAACCACATTGGTTACTTTGTTTTTGTTAGATTATTTAAGGGCAGCTAGTGGCTCCCAGCTATCTGTAACCCCAGATCCTAGTGATCCTACTAATTTGATCTCCACAAGAGTGTGCAGCACGCTCGTGTGCCCCCCTCTCAAACTGAAGTCTGAAAGAAAGAGAGGCTTGGTCTGGTCTTAGGCAGTAGCATATTTACTCACTGCCTGGGGATAACATTCTCATCCAGGTGTGTGGATGGTCAAAATGCCTACAAAAGAATATGGGCTGTGGCCTCTTATAGGAGTAGAAATAATTTACATAGTCCACAAGGGAAGCTGAGAAGCATAGTCTTTCAGCAGGAAACTCATTCCTAATTCTGAGAGGAAGTTTTTTTATTTTCTTTTTTAAATGCAGTGCCGGTGGTTAAAGCTATTTTCTGCTGAAGTGGGTCTTTGTCCAGGACCCATTGAAGTAGGGGATCCTCCAGTCATATAGTAGGCAGAGGGTCTTAACTTGTGTATTAGTCAGGGTTCTTTAGAGTCAGAGAACTTATAGGTAGTCTCTATAGAGTAACGGAATTTGTTAATGACTTACAGTCTGCAGTCCAACTCCCCAACAATGGTCAGCAATAGCTGTGAATGAAAACCCGACGATCTAGCAGTTGCTCAGTCCCACAAGGCTCGGAGGCGAAGAAGATTGAATCTTCCTCCTTCCAATGTCCTTATGTAGATCTCCAGCAGCAGGTGTGGCCCAGATTAGAGGTGTGCACACCACCACACCTGAAACTTCCGTCTTCCAGACTCAGGTGGTGTAGATTACAGGTGAGCCCTCTAATTCTGGATTGTAATTCACTTCAGATATAGTCAAGGTGACAACCAGAAATAGCCACTACACCTTGATTGGCTGTGCTGGATCAGGCAATTACCATCCTGTCTTCCTGAAGAGCTCTGGGTACTAATTATTAGAGGTCTACTAGCAGATGCTTTGGTTACAGAGTAAACGGTGATTTCTGGGAAGGTTGAGGACTAGGAAAGGATAGAGTCAGGAGAAATGGAGTGGGCCAGTGAGAGGAAGTGGGCATAGAGTTGACTCAAGGTAACAGTAACTAATCCCACTCTCAGAACTGTTGCACCAAAATGAACCAGCAGAAGTGGCAGGGAGCTACAGAGCATCAAAGGAAGAGAAAAGGAGAAAATAGAGGACTAACGTAAAGAATTGTGTTTGGCCCAGGGTGAAACGGATGAAGGTCCCTCTCAGCCATTTTCTCCACTGCATCTAAAGGGCCTTTTTATAGCTGTGTTGGGAAAAAATGGAGCTGTTGTAGGGTGGAAACTATTGGGTGAGCTTGTGTGGAGCATTTTGTTTGGGTATAGGGTGAAGTTCAGTAAGTAAAACATTTAAAAGATGGGGTAAGAACCTAAGTATGAGAATAACGAGGAAAGAATGGTCAAGAGGGAGGAGCCAGAGTGGGAGGAAACCACAAGCAATTTTTGTCTAGTTCCTGTGTCTTTAGATCCCATTTCCAACCAGCTAGGATTTGATGGTGGTGTAGAAGTTATCATTGTTTGAGGAGGTCACATCCTTAGCAGCAGTCAGATCTAGTCCTTTTTACTTCTGTGTTGCAGCAGCTAAGGAGTGGAGTTGGTCTTGTAGGGCGCAGGCTGATCTGAGCTGGTGAGACAGAGAGGGTAATCGATGCAAAGAAGGTTCCAGTCCAGCTGTTTTAGTTCTGAGTCCCCAAAACAGTAGAGTGGCAAGAAGCAGGGTGCCGTGGATGGCCTATGACCTGCCCATTAGTCCCCTTTCAGTGCTTACTTGAAGTGCTTTTAGGAATTTCGGGTGCCAATCATCAGTGTAATCCCTTCATAGCTGATGAAAAGGCAACAGGGCAGGCAGAGGTTAGAGCATCTCAGAAGAGATTCTATCCAAGAGGCCATGATAAAACTTAACAGCTGGCAAGGATCCAGAACATAAGTCAGGAGGTAATAACTGTACAGCATTGTGGGAACATTTAGAGACAAAGCTACATGAGGAAAACTGTTACATTGAGTCAATATAACATATGCTAAATGCAATTGTACAACTGGCTGAAGAGTATAGCAGAGTTCTGTAGAGGGATGGGGTAATTGTAATTAGCTGTTTGTTTAGATCAGACTTCTGCAGAAGGAGCAGGCACCTGGAAGCTTTATAAAATCAGCATCCAAGGGATGAATCTGAACACGAAACATCTGATATTCCTTACTTCCACATATGATGAGCTTTGTATATTTGTTTCAAATAATAATAATGCCAGATATTATTTAATGAACAAAAACAGAGTATCTCAAACAAAACACAGCTTTGGTTAGAAATAATTTGATAAAGTAAAATTTTAAAAATTGGAACCTTAGGTGACAATTTTTAGTATTTGAAAACATGACAATACATAAGTTTTCCCTGTTTGTTTGAGACAAGGTTCTCTGTGTAGCCTTGGATATCCTGGAACTTTCTCTGTAGACCAAGTTGGCTTTGAACTCATAGATCCACCTGCCTCTACCTCTCAAGCGCTGGGGTTAAAGGCATGCGCCACCATGCTCAGCTAACAATACATATTTTTCTTAACATTATTTCAAGAGACAATTTAATTCTAAGTTGTATTTCTGAAAAATAAATGTTTTTCTACTTTGAAAAGTGTATTCCCAGTGACACTGACTGCCTTTCAAGAGGAAATGGTTCATTTTACATGGAACAACAATACACTTATTTTCTATTAACAGACTTGTTTAAACATCTCTATATTCTAGTTCTATGCACTCACTCAACAGATGAAAGATGAAAGCAGTCACTCATGTCAAATATATAATAAATAACTTACATGTAACATAGTCTGAATTGGCAAAGAAGACTAAAACCAACTCTTTAGTCCTTCTGCTAATGGACAAGTCTTTCGGTCCAGACAGTGACATCAATAACCATATTACTTAACATAATTTTATTTTTTTAAATAATAGGATGTTTTTTTTCTTAATTAAGGTTTTTTATTGCTGTTATAAAACACCATGACCAAAAAGCAAGTTGGGAGGAAATGGTTTATTTGGCTTACACTTCCATATTGCTGTTCATTATTGAAGGAAGTCAGGACAGGAGAGGGGTGCTATTTATTAGCTTGCTCCCCTGGCTTGCTCATTCTGGTTTCTTATAGACCCCAGGACCACTAGACCAGGAATGGCACCACACTGAGTGGTCTGGGCCCTCCAAATCAATCACAAATTAAGAAAATGCCCTGCAGGTTTACCAACACCCCAATCTTTTCTCAATTGAGGCTCCTTCTGGTGACTAAAGCTTGTGTTAATTTGACACAAAACCAGCCAGTACAGTTGTGAGAGGCATAATTTGTAAAGCAAAATAACCATGTTAAAAAGAATTTTAACAAGTAACAAGTCTGACTTTTCAAATTTCTTAGAAAACAGCTATAAGCATCACTGCCAAAACCTGCATATTCTTTGTAGGCTTCAAGGTGACAGTGCAGGTACTCTAAGAGTTTACAATTAATAAGGAACTCTTTTATGAGATTATGATTTCATATTTTTATTTCTGTTCATTTGGAACCTTAAGAAGTATAATCCTTAAATTAAAGATACTTTAGTATCAAAATAAACTTTAAACTATAAATACAGTCCACAGAGCAACTGACCTTTTTTGTCTATGTTTTAAAATGCCACTTTTTATATGACTCAGTTTATCCAAATAACTAAAGCTAAAGAAAGATGGCAAAAATATAGGGTATTTTTTTGTATGATCTGGGTTTATTCCAATAATTTATTTTTTTATTCACTTTATATCCTGGTTATAGCCCCTGTCCTCCTCTCCTTCAAGTCCCACCCTTACAAATCCTTCCCCATTGCCCCCTCTTCCTCTTCTGCTCAGAGAAGGAGAAACCCCCTTGGGTACCACCCCACCCTGGGGCATCTAGTTACAGCGGGATCAGGCACAGTCTCTTCCACTGAAGCCCAATTAGGCAGTACAGATAGGAAAAGGGGATCCAAAGGCAAGAGACAGAGGCTGAGACAGCCCCTGCATCAATTGTTAGAGGACCCACATGAAGACCAAGCTGTACATCTGCTACAAATATATAGGGGGCCTAGTTCCAGCCTTTGTATGATTCCTGGTTGATGGCCCAGTCCTTGTGACCCCCTATTGTCCCAGGTTTGTTGACTCTGTAGATCTTCTTGTTCACCTGCTAGCTTGCTCACTTTTATCCCCGACTCTTCCACTAGACTCCTGGAGCTATCCCCACTTTTCTGAGAAACTGACAAATTGATTTCCAAAGTAGTTGTTCAAGTTTGCATTCCCACCAGCAATGAAAGAGTGTTCTCCTTGCTCCATATCTTCAACAGGATGTGCTGTCACCTGAGTTTTCGATCTTGGCCATTTTGATGGGTATATGATGTAATCTTGGGGTCATTTTGATTTATATTTCCCTATGACTAAGAATGTTGAACATTTCTTTAAGTGCTTCTTGGCCATTTGAGATTCCTCTGTTGAGTATGACCCAGTTTGATAACAAACCATCTTGGGAGCCTGGTCTTGGCTTCTTAATGTCAATAACAGAATACAATAATAAGTATAAGAATACCATATGGCCATCTTAACCAAGATCATCATAAAATCATGTGGACCTGATTAGGTCACCAGCCAAGATGGTGGTAAGCTCCATGGTTGTTATTTACTCCAAGGTACACATCTTGTGTGGTGAACCTATCAGGCATACACCCTTTTCTTACACAACAGTTGAATTCAATTTACATAGTAGCATGCTTTAGCAAATTATGATTACCCCTGTATAGAATTGTTTTTTACTACCAACCCTTTCTGTTACAAGTTTAAAATTAACTTTTTATTACAGATTTTACACATGTATTAAATAACACACAATGAACTTACAAGTCCTAAAATATAAAAAGTTAAAGCTGAATAAAAGCTTTAAAAATAGTAAACAAAAGCTGAATAAAAGCTTTAAAAATAGTAAACAAAAATCAAGGAAAAATGGGGAGAATTTAGAAGTTAAACAACTTGCTATGTGTAAACTCTATGGGAAATAGTTTATATTTTAGTTGCTCTCAAGCTCAAAGTATCTTATTGGGCTACTCTCTTTTTTCTGTTCTGCTCCTTGTCACAGAGCCAGGTAGCCAGTCAGACCCAGGACAGAGGCTTTGGTGGAAACTTTAAAACAAACATACCTGGGTCTAGAGCAGATAGGCAAAATTCTAATTTCAGAACCAAATGAGGAGAGTAGAATAGCATGAAAAAAGTTGTTCAATATTATCCAGATCCAAAATATATTTAGATCTCTGTAGGTCAAAATCCAGCAATCTAGATACCAATAACCAGTTTGTGTGTGTCAATGAATGGGAGCAGAGAGCCTGAAATGCTTTTAGTACTTAGTTGTTAAAGACACAAGCAGGGTTTTTGGACCTGGAGAGGTAGAAGCATACATAGGTCAAAAGCATAAGAGTTCTGTTATCTCATTTAGGAACAGATACAAGTTTTGAGGTCCAGCAGAAACAGGTATGCATTCTGTCTTTGAGGATGGTTGTTAGCTGGAGTCTTGAGAAAGATTTAAGTTAGCTGAAAGTATTATGAGGAAAGTGGATTCAGAATATGCTGCCATTTGTCTTAGGGGGTTATCTGAATCAGTCTAGATACTAAAGATACCCAAAAGTTCTGAATTTGGGTCAGCAGTAGATGTTTCAATTATGGAGTTCCAGTGAATTACAGATCTAAGATCAGAGGGCCAGTGGAAGGTTCTCTGAGTTTTGGGCTATGGGCCAGTGAAGAATTCCAGGAAATTTTGGCCAATCTCAGTTAGTGAAAAGCTCTTAAAAGCTTTGACCAAGCAAGTCTCTTCAGAAAATTTGGAGTGGATGAGGGACAAAGGCAAAATCAGAGGTCAATATCCAGTCGCCTAGAATGTCCTTTTGCCCCTGGAAAGTAATGAAGCATCCCCAACTGCTACAACTCTAGCATTAACCTACCACAGGGCTGGTGGTATGTTTTCAGAGCCTTTGTCTGATAGAGTGGATTTGTAGGAAGTAGAAGATCTCCAGTGCCTTTGATCAAGTGGATCTCACAGAAGACAGCTCCAGGGAGCTCCCAGGCCTAACCAGGACACCTGAGTTATGTCTAATGTATTACCTTGTCACTTCATTTTGCTATACTACATTCATGTTCTGGTTAAATGCAGTATGGCCTCTCACCTAGATCTGTTGTTTCCAGATTGCAAGAACCACAAAGAGACCACCAGGAACCACAGCTCTAATGCAAGCACATGAGAGTCTTTATTCAAGCTCATGAGCTTCGGCCACGAACCTTCCTGATGCAACACCATAGGAAAAAAGACCTCGTGGTCTAGGGGAAGGGATTTTTAAAGGAAAAAAAAACACACAAGCAGGACTTTCCAAGCCTTGGCATTACGTGATTGGATAAGAGGTTTATAGGCAAGTTGACTTTTGAAGGTGCCAAGGCTGCTAACAGCTCTGTTTGGGCCATCTGCAGAACATCTGGAGATTAATTAATGGCTGCTATGGAAGAGGAGTGATTAGTACCCTTTGAAAGAGTATCTTCAGAGTGCAGAAAAGAATGCAGTAATTTCTTTCTTCAGAGACTTGAAGTTCTTGTCATACAGATCTTTCACTTGTTTGGTTAGAGTCACACAAAGACGTTTTATATTGTTTGTGACAATTGTGAAGGGTGTCATTTCCCTAATTTCTTTCTCAGCCTGTTTATCCTTCGAGCATAGGAAGGCTACTGATTTGCTTGAGGTAATTTTGTTTCCAGCCACTTTGCTGAAGTTGTTTATCAGCTGTAGCAGATCTCTGGTGGAGTTTTTCGGGTCATTTAAGTATACCATCATATCATCTGCAAATAGTGATATTTTGATTTCTTCCTTTCCAATTTGTATCCCTTTGACTTCCTTTTGTTGCCTGATTGCTCTAGCTAGAACTTCAAGTACTATATTGAATAGGTAGGGAGAGAAAGGGTAGCCTTGTCTAGTCCCTGATTTTAGTGGGATTGCTTCGAGTTTCTCTCCATTTAGTTTGATGTTGGCCACTGGTTTGCTATATATTGCTTTTACTAAGTTTAGGTATGCTCTTTGAATTCCTGATCTTTCCAAGACTTTATCATGAAGGGATGTTGAATTTTGTCAAATGCTTTTTCAGCATCTAACGAAATGACCATGTGGTTTTTTTCTTTGAGTTTGTTTATGTAGTGGATTACATTGATGGATTTCCGGGTATTGAACCATCCCTGCATCCCAGGGATGAAGCCTACTTGATCATGGTGAATGATCTTCTTGATGTGTTCTTGGATACGGTTTGCAAGAATTTTATTGAGTATTTTTGCATCGATATTCATAAGGTAAATTGGTCTGAAGTTTTCTTTCTTTGTTGGGTCTTTGTGGGGCTTTGGTATCAGTGTAGCTGTGGCCTCATAGAATTAATTGGGTAGTGTTCTTTCCGTTTCTATTTTATGGAATAGCTTGAAGAGTATTGGTATTAGGTCTTCTTTAAAGGTCTGATAGAATTCTGCACTGAACCCATCTTGTCCTGGGCTTTTTTTGGTTGGGAGACTGTTAATGACTGCTTCTATTTCTTTGGGCGTTATAGGGCTGTTTAGATGGTTTATCTGATCCTGATTTAACTTTGGTAATTGGTATCTGTCTAGAAACTTGTCCATTTCCTCCAGATTTTCCAATTTTGTTGCATATAGGCTTTTGTAGTAGGATCTGATGATTTTTTTAATTTCCTCAGAGTTTGTTGTTATATCTCCGTTTTCATTTCTAATTTGTTAATTTCGATACTGTCTCTGATCCCTCTGGTTAGTCTGGTTAAGGGTTTATCTATCTTGTTGATTTTCTCAAAGAACCACCTCTTGGTTTTGTTGATTCTTTGTATAGTTCTTTTAGTTTCCACTTGGTTGATTTCAGCCCTTAATTTGATTATTTCCTGCCTTCTACTCCTCTTAGGTGTATTAGCTTCTTTTTGTTCCAGAACTTTCAGATGTGCTGTTAAGCTGTCAGTATATGCTCTCTCCAGTTTCTTTTTGGAGGCATTCAGAGCTATGTCCCTCCACAGAGGAATGGATACAGAAAATGTGGTACATTTACACAATGGAATACTACTCAGCTATTAAAAACAATGACTTCATGAAATTCATAGACAAATGGATGGATCTTGAAAATATCATCCTGAGCGAGGTAACGCACTCACAAAAGAATGAACATGGTATGTACTCACTGTTAACAGGTTATTAGCCCAAAAGTTTGAAATACCCAAGAGTCACTTCGCAACAACAGTAGTTCTGAGTGTGACATCCCAAATAGAGGGCTTGGAGAAGGAGCTGAGGGAGTGTGCAGCCCCAGGGAGGTAGCAACAGTGGCAACTGGCCTGACCCCCTGATACTTCTGGAGACTGATCCACCAACTAAAGAATACACATGGAGAGACCCATGGTGCTGGCCACAAATGCGGCAGAGGAGGGTCTTGTTATCCATCAGGGGGAGGAGAGGCCCTTGGGCCTGAGGGTGTTAGATCCCCCAGTATAGGAGAATGACAAGGAGGAAAGACGAGAGTGGGTGGGTGGGTGGGAGGGTGGGTTGGAGAATATCCCCATATTGGCAGGGGGAAGGCGGAGGGAATGGGGAGGTTCCAAAGGGTAGATCTGAAACATTTGAAATGTAAATAAAACATGAAAATAAAAAAATTAAAAAAAAATGCAGTAGGACCAGTGACTTCCAGGGTTGTCTGGAAACATTATCTTTTGTGTGCAGATGTTTTGTGTGCAGAAAGGAATGCTATAGGACTGGTGACTCCCAGCAGCTGCAGCTGGGTGTGTTTCACCCTGGGACCTGGTCTTCTTTTTAAACTTATGTTTCTCTTATGATTCTTGCTTTGGTCTCTCTGGTCAGATTGTTTCAGGAGGAGATGGTAAGGTGAGAGAGAAAGAGTAGGGACAGAGAGTGAAAAGAAAAGAATTCCTGAGAAAATGGGTGGCCCTGCCAAGCCCTCATGCTCTAGAGTATGCTAGGAACAATGTTTCAGATGCCTTCATGAGTTTTCGTGTCATTACGTTAGATTATTTCAGGGCAACTGTAGAGAGACAGAAGGCAAAAAGAAAGAGAGGCTTGGTCTGGCTTAGACAGGGGCAGGCTTATTTACTGCAAGGGGGCATCATTCTCCTATGCCAAAATGCCTACAGAAGACGAACTGTGGGACTTTATGGGGCAGAAATAACTGACATAGTATGCAAGGGAAGCTGGGAAGTGTAGTCTTTCAGCAGGAAACTATCAGTTTCTTTTTGAGAAAAGATCTCAGGTATTACAGACTGGCCTCAAAACTGCTATGTAGCTGAGGATAACTATGAACTTATTTTTTTCAAAGATTAATTATGTATTGGGGCTGTGGTTAAGTGTGGGTCTTCCTTCTCCTTGGTGTTGTTGGTCACTGGCCCTCAAGGATGAAGGGAACAGTTGATTCCCTCCTGTCAACAAAGAGGGTTTAGGACAGCCGGAGAGTAGAAATGGTAATTACACCACCACCGGGACCAGCTTCAAGGAGAAGGATCAACTTTATTTCAGATGAACCAAGGGTTATATAGCTTTGGAGTTGGGCTGAGGCCCAGGATAATCCAGGGTGGGCACATGTCATTGACTGAAAGCTTAGGTACTGAGATGCCTCATTAGCATGGGGAGGCATTCCCAGAATCTCAGGTGATGGCTGAACAGATCATTATTGCAAGAAAGGAAGCTGAAACTGTAATCTAACTAAGGCTATGTGACATTCCGCAGGTATAGGGTGTGGGGACTGGGATCCACCAGATTAAGAAGAAGCCTGCAGTTTTGCATTGAGCTCAGGGTTTTCTGGAAAAGTCAGACTTCAACCTTAGCAGCAGGGCAGCAGCTAATTGGGTAGAATGTTTGCCTAGCATGCACATAGCCCTCCCTGGGTTCCATTCCCAATGCTACATAAACTGTGGTGGCACATGCCTGCCATTTGATCACAATAATAGTTTTAAAAAAATTAAAAACAATGCTAAATGGGAAGCAGAGCATGATGATTAGGTTCTATAATCTACCTAGGAAGTGTAGGCAGAAGGAACAGGTGTTCAAGATCACACTCAGCTACATAGTTCAAGACAGGCCTGGAATAAATGAAACCTGTCTCAAAAAGTTTAAGTTATTTATTTATTGTGTGTGTGTATCTTGATGGGGGTGCTGATGTTGCTGGGGAAATAAGGGTTCCTTTTTCTGGTTCTTAGTCTCATTAATGAAAGCATCTAGAAGCTGATTTCAAAGGAGTTCCCAGGATAATTTTATTAGCATTTGAGAAAAAAAATCAACAAAGAATGAAAGCTGTAAATATCAGGAGCCCAGAATAGGGAGATGGATCTTCCCTTTCCATAGCATGTTTCTGGATTAATCAGATTTCCTGGGGGAGTGGGGCAGAAGGGATCCCCAGTGATTGACAGGCATAGCAGGATTCACTCAAAAGGAAGAGACAATGCTGTGTAATATTTAGGCTAGTTTGGAATGTCAGGTCTCCACTCAAGGCTAGAAGTAAAGCCAGGTTCCATTCTTTTTACCACGATGAAGTAGTTTTGCCTTAATAGTCCCCAACAAAGCACCTCCACTTTTTCATATGGTAACTTAAATTTTATGGCTAGGCAAAACTGATGCTTTACATTTCTTCTGTTATCAGGGAAATGTGACAGGGGATCCAAAGTCTCAAAGCCCTCCAAGGCTACAGTAATTACTGGCTCCCATGCCACAATCTGAGGCCAAATTTCCAGAGTTGTGTTTTGCCTTTGACCTTGTAGGGGGAGAGTCTCTCTTGTTCCTTCTGCTGTTCATATTCCAGGTGTTGACAACATGACTGCTCCATGGTCTGGTTAAGGGGAAGATATTTAGATGTGTGTGTGTGTGTGTGTGTGTGTGTGTGTGAGTGAAAGAGAGAGAGAGAGAGAGAGAGAGAGAGAGAGAGAGAAAGACAAAGAGACAGAGAGAGAGACAGAGAGGGAGAGACAGGGAGACAGAGACAGAGAGACAGAGACAGACAGAGACAGAGGGAGAGACAGACAGAGACAGAGATACTGAGAGAGAGAATAGCCAGAGGCACATATGGAAGAGTCCAGAGAAAAGAGAAGAAAGTAGTAGACTGAGCATGTCCAGAAGAGTGGATCTGGCCAGTAGAGAAGCAATAGAGCAGAGAGATCAAGAGAGGAACACAGAGAGAGGGTAAGCACAGAGGAACAGAAGGAGGTGGAGGAGGGAGTCAGAGAGAGAGCAGGGGAGAGAGAGGGAAAGATGGAGACAAAGAGTACAGTCAAAATAACAGTATTATATGTAAAATGATTAGATGGGAGTTAGGAAGCCTTGGGCTGGGAAAGTTTATGGTAGTGGAGGAGGTAAGAAAATCTATACTTTTGAACACAGTAACAGGTATGTGTGATACTGAGGGAGCCTGGAAGCCAGCATATGCTTTGCTATGCTAATAGGCACAACAGAGAGCCCTTTGTCCCTCCAGCTTTTTGGAATTCGGAGAAATGGGATTTAGCCTGATGCCAGGCTAATGCTAATTCAAAAGATGAGAGGAGAAAGACCACTGACCCAAATCATCATGGTCAAATTATTCATGTTCACAGGGCTTTTTACTCATGTATATAGGGCTGCCTCACCTTAAGGTGGGGTTCTAGAGGTCAGAAGGGGATGTGAGGAAGACAATGTTTTTATAGCTCATGGATAGGGGTTTTCCAAATGGATGTATTTAGCAAGCAAAATAGGCTCGATTAAAAGAGCATAGTAAATAAATTTGTCCTAATGACCATTTGAAACAAAGACATGGCTGGAAGGTGGGTGTAAAAAGATAGTCATAACAAGCCAGTCATATAAACATTTGAAATATAAGTAGGGTTGCAAGACACTTATCAATAACTTTGAAAGAAAGACATTACTGCCATTCCTGGAATTGGCAGTACAGAACTGTTTATAGTTAAGGTTACAGGTGGGGCATAGCCTAATCCTTGAGAAACAGTGGTTTAATCATAAATAGGAATGAACCTAATTTGTCTTTACCATAAGACAGCATTTAAGCCTTAAATGGAGGCAAGCTGGTTCTTCACTAGGTCATCCACTTCTGGCCTATTCTTCTATCTCTGCCTCCCCGTTCACCATATAAGTACTGGGATTACAGATGTGATCCATCATATATGGCTTTTTATGTGAGATCTGAGGATTTAATTTGGGTCATCAGGCTTGTATGGTAAGTGCATTTATCCATTGACCTATGTCCCCTGCACCCAACCTTGAACTTTCTCCTGCCTCCATCTCCCAAATACTGGAATTACACATGCATATCAACACAAGCTCTTTTATAGTTTAATTATAGAACCCAGGGCTTCCTGCATGCTAGACAAGCACCAACTGGACCACCAGCACCAATAAGTTGTTTAAAGGCTAATTAGCCTCTTGCTAGCACAATGTGATTTGGCTTTTTTTTTTTCCTCTTCTCACTTCCTGGAATGTCAGATCTTTCCAGTTTAGGGATATAGAACTTTAATGTGCATGGCTGCATTTGAAGTTGGTCTCTTGAGGCCTCTTGTGGTAGCTCCGTCCAAATCAATGGACTCTGTTGTATTTAACTTAACAGACTTTGGTGAGAAAACACTGAAATTAGTACATTTAGATGGCAGTCTGAGAACCAATAAGATTCTCTTATGTGCAGTCCTAGAAATCTACAACCATTAGAGATCCAGGATCAATAAAATTTGTGAACAGCAGTAATGACCTGTCAGATATTTCTTTAAACATCAGCTCAGTAAGAAAAATGGTACAGTGAGTTATAGCTATAGGTCGGTTGTCAATTGTTTGTTTAGCATGCACAAAGCCTTGGCTTCTTCTATTGTTAGCATTGTAAATAAACCAACAAAGAAAACCAAAAGTGAGATCCAAACAGGATGTCCTTGTATATATGCAAATATCTATCTATATATCTTTATTAATCATATGTTGCTACTACTGAGTTATTATATTATAAGATCTGAAAGAAGGTTGCTTTTGTGGGGGACAAGGGTTAGGAAAGAGATTTTGAAACACACCAACAAGTTTTAAGCTTCATAAAATTGTGGAAAGTAAAGAAATGAATGTTACCTTATTTTTCCCAAATATTACTAAAAAGTATTGTAATGGTTTCCATGGTCTGGATGCTAAGTTTTTATATATATTTCAAATTGTGGTTACTATCAATAGTTAAGTTCTAAGGGAGAAATATAGTTTTTGTGGTTAAATTAGTGACTGGCAGTAATGGATATTAAAACGTTTTACCATCTTAATTGTGCGTGCGTGTGTGTGTGTGTGTGTGCACGTGCGTGTGTGTGTGTGTGTGTTTTATTTCTCCTTCATGTTTTTCAAACTGCAAACTGCAGCAACCTTTTGGTGTATTATACCATTAATAATAATTTTTATTATTTTTTAACATCCCTATGATATAGTTTTGCCTCCCTCCTCTCTTCTCAGTCCCTTCCCCTACTTTTCTTCTGCTTCCATCCCCCACCTTTGTTTTCTCTTAAAAAATTCGGGCTTCTCATGGATATCAACCAAACATGCCATATCAAGTTGCAGTAAGACTGGGCACCTCCCTCTGTATTAAGGCTAGATGAGGCAACCTGGTATGAAGAAATGTGTTCCAAAAGTAGACAAAAGAGTCAGAGATCGCTCCTGCTCTATCTGTTAGGAGTCCCACCAGAAGACTAAGCTTTACATCTATAACATATATGTAGAGGGCCTGTTAGTCCCAAGTATACTCTCTGATTGGCAGTTCAGTCTTGTGAGCCCCTATGAGCCCAGGTTAGTTGATTCTGTCAATTTCCTAGTGGTATCCTTGACCCTTCTGGCTTATATAACCTTCCTCCACACCTTCAGCCAGAGGTCCTGAGATCTGACTAAGGTTTAGCTGTGGGTCTCTTTATCTGTTTCCATCAGGTACTCGATGAAACCTCTCAGTTGACAATTGGACTAGGCACCAATCTATGAGTATAGTAGAATATCTTTAGGAAACACTTCATTGACTTTTTGTTTATTTGTTTTGCCATTTGTATTTGGTTCTATCCTAGGTCTCTGGGCTATCCAGCTTCTGATTCTTGACCTTCCAGGCAGTGTCAGGGGTGGGTTCCCTATTGTGGCATGGTCTCAAGCTGGAATGGACATGTTATTGGTTAGCCATTCCCATAATTTCTGTGCCACCTTTACCCCAGCACATCTTGTAGGCAAGACAAACTGTAGGTCAAAGGTTATGTGATTGGGTTAGTGTCTGATTACCTCCACTGGAAGTCTTGACTGGTTACGGGAGACAGCTGGCCCAGGCTTTTAATACCCTTTTGTTAGGAGTCTTCCATAGGTTCACTCCTGTAGACTCCAGGAAGTTTCAATTGCACTAGATTTCTAGCTTGTCCCCAAATTCCAGTTGTTTCTCCCA
The DNA here is from genome assembly GCA_019843965.1 of Rhynchomys soricoides. Classification (NCBI taxonomy): domain Eukaryota; kingdom Metazoa; phylum Chordata; class Mammalia; order Rodentia; family Muridae; genus Rhynchomys; species Rhynchomys soricoides. The sequence continues at coordinate 4,934,504 of JADRCH010007686.1, read as the reverse complement.
GTGCTCTCTCTCTCTCTTTCTCTCTCTCTCTCTCCATGCTCCCCCATCTGAACCCTCTTGTTATTGCCTCTTCACTAACCTCTCCACACATGAATGTCTATTTTATCTTACCTTCCCAGAGAGATTCATGCATTCCCCCTTGAGACTTCCTTGAAACTTAGCTCCCCTGGGTCTATGGATTATAGCATGGTTACTCTTTACAGCTAATATTCACTTAATAACTGAATACATACCATGTTTGTCTTTCTGAGTGTACTGTCTGGTTTTGTGTGTCAACTTGACACAAGCTGGAGTTATCACAGAGAAAGGAGCCTCCCTTGAGGAAATGCTTCCATGAGGTCCAGCTGTAAGGCATTTTCTCAATTAGTGATCAAGGGTGGGAGGGCCCATTGTGGGTAGTGCTATTCCTGTGCTGGTAGTCTTGGGTTCTATAAGAAAGCAAGCTGAGCAAGCCAAGGGAAGCAAGCCAGTAAGCAACATCCCCTCATGGCCTCTGCATCAGTTTTTGCTTCCTGACTTGTTTGAGTTCCAGTCCTTCCTTCCTTTGGTGATGAACAGCAATGTGGAAGTGTAATCTGAATAAACCCTTTCTTCCCCAAGTTGCTCCTTGGTCATGATATTTTGTGCAGGAATAGAAACCCTGTCTAAGACCAATTGGTACCAGTATAGTGGGGTACTCCTGTGACAAACTGACCATGTTTTGGGGGGTACTGTGGAAGGACTTTGGAACTTTGGGCTGGAAGAGCAATTGGGTGTTAAGAGCTCTGTGGGAAGTTCTATAGAGGCTTGGAAGATAATGTTGAGAACAGTGCAGAAGATGGAGGCCTGGCTTATGAAATTTCAGAGGGAAGATTAAAGACTCTTATCAGGGCCATTGCTGTTTTGATTGTGAAGATTCTGTGGTTTTGGTTAGCTGGGGCTGAAGAATCAGCTGTGATTAACAAGATACCAGAACTACTAACGTGAAATCTTTGCATTACTGGGACTATTGGTGCTGGTTAGCTGGAACTAAGAAATTAGTGGTGATTAAAAAGAGACCAGAATCATTGAGGTGAAATCTTCTGGGAAGTGTTTTCTGAAAGCACAAAGAAGGCTTTATTCCAGAGATAGCCAAGGTTGTACCTTGTGCTGCAGCTGGACTTGCTAATGTGTGAGAGTTACCCAGGTGGTACTGGTTTTGAAAGCCTGAAGGGTTCATGAAGAGCAGCTGAGGCTTGACACTGTGAGAAGCCATTGGTGAATGTGCAGCCTCAGTTGCAATTGATGGCTCAGGAATGAAGAGGTTGTGCAAAGGAGTTGAGGCTTGGCACCATGAGGAGAGCCTATGAGAGGCTATTGGTGAAGCCTAGTAACAGCGGAAGACAGCAGTGCTTTGGAGATGCCAGTACCATGGGATGACCACCAAGAACAGCAGGAGCAATGGAGTACAGGGAGCTGAAGCCTAGAAGAAAAGGTATGTGCTACAAAGGGCAGAACTGGAGAAGTGACCCAAGCCCTTGGAGGAATCCAGATGATCGTGAGTGGATCCTAGATATTGGACAGTTGGAGTTTGGTTTTGCTTTTGATTTTGACTGTGCCCTGATATTTTTCCCTCTTGAAGAAAGAAAGTATTTTAGTGGAGCCCACAATTAAGAGACTTTGAATTGTAAAAAGACTTTGAATTGGATATTTTAAAGGGACTGAAGTTTTAATGTGTAAGAATTTGTAAAGAGCTGGGCAGTGGTGGCACTCGCCTTTAATCCCAGCACTTGGGAGGCAGAGACAGGCAGATTTATGAGTTCGAGGCCAGCCTGGTCTACAGAGTGAGTTCCAGGACAGCTAGGGCTACACAGAGAAACCCTGTCTGGAAAAACCAAAAAAAAAAAAAAAAAATTGTAAAGACTGTGGGACTTTTAAAATTATTTAGATCTTGGGGATGAATAAGAAAGTAGGGGTTGAGGCTTAACAGTGATGTGTTTGTGTGTCAAGTTGACAAGGGGTCAATTGTACTAGCTGGTTTTGTGTGTCAGCTTGACACAAGCTGAAGTTATCCCAGAGAAAGGAGCCTCCCTTGAGGAAATGCCTCCATGAGATCCAGCTGTAAGGCATTTTATCAATTAATGATCAAGGGTTGGAGGGCCCATTGTGGTTGGTGCCATCCCTGGGCTAGCAATCTTGGGTTCTATAAGAAAGCAAGCTGAGCAAATTAGTAAGTAACATTTGTCCATGGCCTCTGCATCGGCTCCTGCTTCCTGACCTGCTTGCGTTCCTGTCCTGACTTCTTTTGGTGATGAACAGTAATGTGGAAGTATAAGCTGAATAAATCCTTTCCTCCCCAAATTGCTTCTTGGTCATGATGTTTTGTGCAGGAATAGAAACCCTGACTAAGATATCGAGTCTGGCTTAACTCACTCAGGATTTTTGTTGTTTGGTTGTTTGGTTGGTTTTCCTAGTTCCATCCATTTTCCTACAAATTTTATAATGTCATTGCTTTTAATCGTTGGTTAATGCTCCATTGTGTAATCAACTAAAGCAGTTCCCTCATAGAAGTTTGGGGGCCACTTATATACAATATCATATCTTATGCAAATAGCAATACTTTGTCTTCTTTTTGTCTAATATGTATACACTTGATTTTCTTAGTTGTCTTATTGTTCTAGCTAGAACTTCAAGTTCTTTATTGAATAAACATGATGAGAGTGTACATACTTGTCTTGTTCCTGATTTTAGTGGAATTGCTTTGGGTTTCTTGCCATTTAATTTGGTATTGGCTATAGGCTTACCATAAATTGTCTTTATCATGTGTAGGTATGTCCATTGTATCTCTGATCTCTCCAAGACTTTTATCACGAAGGGGTGTTGAATATTCTCAAAGGCTTTTCAGCATCTAATGAGAAGATCATGTATTTTTTCCTTTTACTTTGTTTACCTGCTATATTACATTGACAGGTTTCATATGTTGAACCATCCCTGTATCTCCAGAATGAAGCCTACTTGATTATGGTGGATGATCTTTTTGATCTGTTCTTGGATTTAGTTTTCAAGTACTTTTGCATCAATGTTCATGAGGGAAGCTGCTGTGTCCAGCATGGCCACAGAAGGGACTGCATGACACAGTCCCCATCCATGGGGCAGAGCCAGCAGGAAGTGTGTCTTCTTGAGTGCTATTAGTTGCTGTTGGCATAAGGCTTGTTTTTGCAATAAGGTATATATATTTTATTTTATGTTGCTCCTTTGGGGAATGTTCTCCCTGCCAAGGTTAATGACTCCATGATAATCAGAAATAGCATAATTCCAGGAAGTCAGAATGTGTCTGGTGTTCTCAGCAAGATGTTTACCTTGTGACCTTCAGGACATCCCTTAACACTGTGGGAAAGAACTCTGAAAGCATGAGTTCATGAATACACAAATCAGTGTAAGAACTGTTCTTTTCAGGATTTCTCAACTATGCAAAATATAAGGATGCAATATGAATTGTATGAGGGGATTCATAGACCAGAAAGAACAGAGTCAGCTACACAAATGAGTCAGCTGAGTCAGAAAGATATTAAAGGAGGCAGGATTTGGTCAATAGAGGAAAAAAACCTAGGTCACAAAAGAGAAAGGAATAGTCAAAAAACAAGTCTCAGATAGATGGTTATATAATATAAGGGGGTAAAATGGTGGTCTCCTCCACAGAAGCCATCAACAACTAACTTTGATCCAGATATTCTACTCCATAAAGGAGGTAGTTATATGTGTGATCCAAATAGAGGTTGGGACAGACAAAAAAAAGTCTGGTATCAAGGAAAAAGATGATGTCTTAATGATATTCCTACTATCTGGGATCTCTTAATACTTTCCAATAACAAGCCTTAAAGTTGCTGAGATAAAAAAGAAAAATCCAGAGATTAAAAGAATATATTGAGGTAGCTATGGATTATAAAAATGAGGTTCAATGCTGCTTCCATCAACATAAACAAGAGCTTGCAAAATTGCCAAAAAAAGAAAATACAGTAAGTATTATACATAAAGCTAATTTTCTCACATAAAAATAGACTTTAGATACCCAAATACTGCCACGAGAGCTAGTCTCACAGGAGTGTGGACAAGCTAGTGAGCAGAGGTAAGACCAGCACCTCTGATCAGAGGGACCTGCCAGGAACCCTCAGGACACAGGGAATGAGGAAAGGCCTTCAGGTTTCCATCTGCAGCCAGGGAGCTGATCCTGTGCCACAGGGCTCCATACCTAAATAGTACCAGGAGAGATCTGGTGCCCCAGGAGTGCAGACAAACCTTCGAGCACAGACAAGACCACCACTTCCATTCAAATTCCTGGCTCAAGAGGGACCCTTGCAGAGCCATCAGGACACAGGAACCAAGGAACTGTTGGGGACAGGATCCATCTGGTTTCTTTCTGCACCCAAGAGCTGACCCTGTACCACAGCTCTCCAAATACAAATTCCTCTCAGAGAGAGCTCCTCTCCAAGGAGGACTGACACAGAGGCTTGCAGGAGGAACAAGCTACAGTCAGAGAGAACAAGACCAACTAACAGCAGAGATAACCAGATGGCGAAAGGAAGGGCAAGAACATAAGGAACAGAAACCAAGGATACACGGCATCATCAAAACCCAGTTCTCCCACCACAGCAAGCCCTAGATACCCTAACACACCACAAAAGCAAGACACAGATTTAAAATCACATCTCATGATGATGGTAGAAGACTTTAAGAAGAAAAGAAATAACTCCCTTAAAAATATACAAGAGAACACAGGTTAATAGCTAGAAGCCCTTAAAGAGGAAGCACAAAAATCCCTTAAAGGATTACAGGAAAACACAATCAAACCGGCGAAGGAAATGAGCAAATCCATCTAGGATCTAAAAACAGAAATAGAAACTATAAAGAAATCACAAAAGGAGACAACCCTGGAGATAGAAAACCTAGGAAAGAGATCAGGAGTCATAGATGCAAGCATCACCAACAGAATACAAGAGATAGAAGAGAGAATCTCAGGTGCAGAAGATACCATAGAAAACATTGACACAACAGTCAAAGAAAATGCAAAATGCAAAACGCACCTAACCAAAAACATCCAGGAAATCCAGGACACAATGAGAAGACCAAACGTAAGGATAATAGGTATAGAAGAGAGTGAAGATTCCCACCTTAAAGGACCCGTAAATATCTTCAACAAAATTTTAGAAGAAAACTTCCCTAACCTAAAGAAAGAGATGAACATAAACATTTAAGAAGCCTACAGGACTCCAAATAGATTTGACCTGAAAAGAAATTCCTTCCGTCACATAATAGTCAAAACACAAAATGCACAAAACAAGGAATATTAAAAGCAGTAAGGGGAAAAGGGCAACATATAAAGGCAGACCTATCAGAATTATGCCAGAGTTCTCACCAGAGACTAGGAAAGCTAGAAGATCCAGGGCAGATGTCATACAGACCCTAAGAGATCACAAATGCCAACCCAGGTTACTATACCCAGCAAAACTCTTAATTACCATAGATGGTGAAACCAAAATATTCCATGACAAAACCAAATTTATACGATATCTTTCCACAAATCCAGTCCTACAAAGGATAAGAGATGGAAAATGCCAAAACAAGGAGGGAAACTACACCCTAGAAAAAGCAATAAAGTAATCTTCTTTCAACAAACCCAAAAGAAGAAAGTCACACAAACATAAAAATAACAGGAAACAACAATCACTATTCTTTAATATCTCTTAACATCAATGGATTTAATTCTTCCAAACAAAAGACATAGGCTAACAGACTGGACACATAAACAGGACCCAGCATTTTGCTGCATACAGGAAACCCACCTCAGTGTTAAAGACAAATGCTACTTCAGAGTAAAGGACTGGAAAACAATTTTCCAAGCAAATGGCCCTAAGAAACAAGTTGGAGTAGCCACTTTAATATTGGAAACAATCAACTTTCAACCAAAAGTCATCAAAAAACATAAGGAAGGACACTTCATACTCATCAAAGGAAAACTTTACCAAGGAGAACTCTCAATTCTGAACATCTGTATTCCAAATACAATGGCACCCACATTCAAAAAGAAACTTTACTAAAGCTCAAAGTACAAATTCACCTCACACAATAATACTGGGAGACTTCAGCACAACACTCTCAACAATGAACAGATCTTGGAAACACAAAGTAAACAGAGACACAGTGAAACTAACTAAAGTTATGTACCAAACAGATTTAACAGATATCTGTAGAACATTTCATCCTAAACCAAAAGAATATACCTTCTTTTCAGCACCTCATGGTACCTTCTCCAAAATTGACCATATAATCATTCACAAAACAAACCTGAACAGATATAAGAAGATTGAAATTATCCCATGCCTCATATTAGATCACTATAGATTAAAGCTGGTCTTCAATAGCAACAAAACAACAGAAAGCCCACATACACATGTAAGCTGAACAATGCTCTACTCAATGATAAAGGCTCTACTCAATTGTTCAAGGCAGAAGTAGAGAAAAATTAAAAACTTCCTAGAATTTAATGAAAATGAAGGTACAACATACCCAAACTTATGGGACACAATGAAAGCAGTGCTAAGAGGAAAATTCATAGCTCTGAGTGCCTCCAAGAAGAAACTGGAGAGAGCATATACTAGCAGCTTAATAGCACAATTGAAGGCTCTAGAACCGATAAAACTAATAAACACAAGAGGAGTAAACAGCAGGAAATAATCAAACTCATGGCTGAAATCAACCAGGTAAAAACAAAAAGAACTATACAAAGAATCAACAAAACCAGGAGCTAGTTGTTTGAGAAAATCAACAAGATAGATAAACCCTTAGGCAGACTAACCAGTGGGCATGGAGACAGTATCCAAATTAATAAAATCAGAAATGAAAAGGGAGATATAACAAGAGAAACTGAGGATATTCAAACAATCATCAGATCCTACTACAAAAGGCTATACTCAACAAAATTGGAAAATCTGGATGAAATGGACAGTTTTCTAGACAGATACCAAATACCAAAGTTAAGTCGGGATCAGATAAACCATCTAAACACTCCCATAACCCCTATAGAAATAGAAGCAGTCATTAAAAGTCTCCAAACCAAAAATAGCCCAAGACAAGATGGGTTTATTACAGAATTCTATCAGACCTTCAAAGAAGACCTTATAACAATACTCTTCAAAATATTCCATGAAATAGAAACAGAAGAAACATTACCCAATTTATTCAATGAAGCCACAGTTACACTGATACAGAAACCTCACAAAGACTCAGTAAAGAAGGAGAACTTCAGACTAATTTCCCTTATGAATGTTGATGCAAAAATACTCAATAAAATTCTCACAAACTGAATCCAAGAATGCATCCAAATGGTCATTCACCAAGGTCGTCACCTAACCCTGGCTTTAACCCAGGGATGCAGGGATATTTCAATACCCAGAAATCCATCAATGTAATCCACTACATAAACAAACTCAAAGGAAAAAAAAAACCAAACACATGGTCATTTCAGTAGATGCTGAAAAGGCATTTGACAAAATTCAACACCCCTTCAGGATAAAAGTCTTGGAAAGATCAGGAATTCAAGGCCCATACCTAAACATAATAAAAGCAATATACAGCAAACCAGTAGCCAACATCAAACTAAATGGAGAGAAACTTGAAACAATCCCACTAAAATCAGGTAATAGACAAGGCTTCCCTCACTCTCCCTATCTATTCAGTATAGTACTTGATGTTCTAACTAGAGCAATTAGACAATAAAAGTAGGTCAATGGGATACAAATTGGATAGGAAGACCTCAAAATATCACTATTTGTAGATGATATGATCATATTTAATTGACACCAAAAACTCCACTAGAGCACACCTACAGCTGATAAACAACTTTAACAAAGTAGCCAGATATAAAATTAACTCAAAAAAATCAGTAGCCTTCCTATACTTGAAGGATAAACAGGCTAAGAAAGAAATTAGGGAAATGACACCCTTCATAATAGTCACAAACAGTATAAAGTATCTTGATGTGGCTCTAACCAAACAAGTGAAATATCTGTATGACAAGAACTTCAAGTCTCTGAAGAAAGAAATTGAAGAAGACCTCAGAAGATGGAAAGATCTCCAATGCTCATGAATTGGCAGAATTAATAAAGTTAAAATGGCCATCCTGCTGAAAGCAATCTACAGATTCAATGCAATCGCCATCAAAATTCCAACTCAATTCTTCATAGACCTAAAAAGAGCAATTCTCAAATTCATTTGGAATAACAAAAAACCCAGGGTAGCAAAAACTATTTTCAACAATAAAAGAACCTCTGGGGGAATCAACATCCCTGAACAAAAGCTGTACTATAAAGCAGTAGTGATAAAAGCTGTGTGGTATTGGTACAGGCAGGTAGATCAATGGAATAGAATTGAAGACCCAGAAATGAACCCACACACTTATGGTCACTTGATCTTTGACAAAGGAGCTAAAATCACCCAGTGGAAAAAAAAAGCATTTTCAACAAATGGTGCTGGCTCAACTGGAGGTCAACATGTAGAAGATTGTAAATTGATCCATTCCTATCTCCCTGTACAAAGCTCAAGTCCAAGTGGATCAAGGACCTCCACATAAAACCAGATACACTGAATCTAATAGAAGAGAAAGTGGGGGAAAGTCTCATACACATGGGCACAGGGGAAAAGTTCCTGAACGGAGCATCAGTGGTTTATGCTCTAAAATCAAGAATCAACAAATGGGAACTCATAAAATTGCAAAGCTTCTGTAAGGCAAAGGACAATGTCAATAGGACAAAATGGCAGCCAACATATTGAGAAAAGATCTTTACCAATCCTACATCTGATAGAGGGCTAATGTCCAATATATACAAGGAACTCAAGAAGTTAGACTCCAGAGAACCAAATAACCCTATCAAAAAATGGGGAACAGAGCTAAACAGAGATTCTCAACTGAGGAAACTCATAGGGCTGAGAAGCACCTAAGGAAATGTTCAATATCCTTAGTCATCAGGGAAATGCAAACCAAAACAACCCTGAGATTCCACCTCACACCAATCAGAATAGCTAAGATCAAAAACTCAGGTGACAGAAGATGCTGGCGAGGGTGTGGAAAAAGAGGAACACTTTCCCATTGCTGGTGGGATTGCAAGCTGGTACAACCACTCTGGAAATCAGTTTTGTAGATTCTCAGAACATTGGACATAGTACTACCTGAGGGTCCAGCTATACCACTCCTGGGCATGTATCCAGAAGATGCTCCAGCATATAATAAGGACACATGCTCCACTATGTTCATAGCAGCCATATTTATAAGAGCCAGAAGCTGGAAACAACCCAGATGTCCCTCAACAGAGGAATGGATACAGAAAATGTGGTACATTTACACAATGAAATTCTACTTAGGGCTGTTAAAATCAATGCCTTCATGATATTTGCAGGCAAATGGATGGAACTTGAAAATATCATCATGAGTGAGGTAACCCAATCACAAAAGAACACACATGGTATGTATTCACTGATAAGTAGATATTAGCCCAAAAGCTCAGAATACCCAAGCTTCAATTCAGAGACCATATGAAGCCTAAGAAGAAGGAAGACCAAAATGTGGATGCTTCACTGTTTCTTAGAAGGGTGAACAAAATATTCACACGGGGAAATATTGAGACAAAGTGAGGAACAGAGACTCAAGGAAAGGCCATCTAGAAACTACTCTACCCAGGGATACATCCCATATATAGCCACCAAACCGGGACATTCTTGTGGACACTGGGAAGTGCTTGTTGATAGAAGCAAGATAAGCTATCTTCAGAGAGGCTCAGACAGAGCTTGACAAATACAGAGGTGGGTGCTCATAGCTATCCATTGGACAGAGAGGGGGATCCAGGATGGAGGAGTTGGAAAAGGGACTGAAGGAGCGGAGGGGATTTGCCCCATGGAGGGAGCAACAGTGTCAACTGGCCAGAGCCCCAGGAGCTCCTTTAGACTGGACCACTAACCAAAGAATACACATGGAGGGACCCATTGTGCTGGCCACATATGTGGCAGAGGAGGGCCTTGTTGGCCATCAGTGGGGGAGAGGCCGTTGGGCCTGAGTGTGTTAGATGCCCCATTATAGGGGAATGCTAGGGAGGGAAGATGTGAGTGGGTGGGTGGGTTGTGGAGCACCCTCATAGAGACAGGGGAAGGGGGGATGGGGTAGGGGGTTTCCAAAAGGGGAAACATTTGAAATGTAAATAAATATCCAAAAATAAAAGTAGGACAAAGTATGTGAAGAATTGAGTTGGGATTTTGATAGGGATTGCATTGAATCTGTAGATTGCTTTTGGCAGGATGGCCATTTTAACTATATTAATCCTGCCAATCCATGAGCATGGGAGATCTTTCCATCTTCTGAGGTCTTCTTCGATTTCTTTCTTCAGAGACTTGGAGTTCTTGTCAAACAGATCTTTCACTTGTTTGGTTAGAGTCACACGAAGACATTTTATATTGTTCGTGACAATTGTGAAGGGTGTTATTTCCTTAATTTCTTTCTCAGCCTGTTTATCCCTCAAGTATAGGAAGGCTACCGATTTGCTTGAGTTAATTTTGTATCCAGCCACTTTGCTGAAGTTGTTTATCAGCTGTAGCAGATCTCTGGTCGAGTTTTTTGGGTCACTAAAGTATACCATCATATCATCTGACAATAGTGATATTTTGGTTTCTTCCTTTCCAATTTGTAAACCTTTGACCTTCTTTTGTTGTCTGATTGCTTTAGCTAGAACGTCAAGTACTATATTGAATAGATATATATAGAGAGAGATGGCAGCCTTGCCTAGTCCCTGATTTTAGTGGGATTGCTTTGAGTTTCTCTCCATTTAGTTTGATGTTGGCTACTCGTTTGCTATATATTGCTTTTTGCTTTTACTATGTTTAGGTATGCTCCTTGAATTCCTGATATTTCTAAGACTTTTATCATGAAGGGATGTTGAACTTTGTCAAATGCTTTTTCAGCATCTAATGAAATGACCATGTGGTTTTTTTTGAGTTTATGTAGTGGATTACATTGATGTATTTCCGGGTATTGAACCACCCTTGCATCCCTGGGATGAAGCCTACTTGATCATGATGAATAATTGTTGTGATGTGTTCTTGGATTCGGTTTGCAAGAATTTTATTGAGTATTTTTGCATCAATATTCATAAGGGAAATTGGTCTGAAGTTTTCTTTTATTGTTGGGTCTTTGTAGGATTTTGGTATCAGTGTAACTGTGGCCTCATAGAATGAACTGGGTAGTGTTCCTTCTGTTTCTATTTTGTGGAATAGATTTAAGAGTATTGGTATTAGGTCTTCTTTGAAGGTCTGATAGAATTCTGCACTGGACCCATCTGGTCCTGGGCTTCTTTGGTTGGGAGACTTTTAATGACTGCCTCTATTTCTTTAGGGGTTATGGGACTCTTTAGATGGTTTAACTGATCCTGATTTAACTTTGGTAATTGGTATCTGTCTAGATGGCCATCCTGCCAAAAGCAATCTACAGATTCAATACAATCCCCATCAAAATCCCAACTCAATTCTTCATTGACCTAGAAAGAGCAATTCTCAAATTCATATGGAATAGCAAAAAACCCAGGATAGCAAAAACTATTCTCAACAATAAAAGGATTTCTGAGGGAATCAGCTTCCCTGACTTCAAGCTGTACTACAGAGCAGTAGTGATAAAAACTGCATGGTATTGGTACAGTGACAGGCAGGTAGATCAATGGAATAGAATCGAAGACCCAGAATTGAACCCACACACTTATGGTCACTTGATCTTTGACAAAGGAGCTAAAACCATACAGTGGAAAAAAGACAGCATCTTCAACAAATGGTGCTGGTTCAACTGGCGGTCTACATGTAGAAGATTGTGAATTGATTCATTCCTATTTCCCTGTACAAAGCTCAAGTCCAAGTGGATCAAGGAACTCCACATAAAACCAGATATACTGAATCTAATAGAAGAGAAAGTGGGGAAAAGTCTCAAACACATGGGCAGGGGGAAAAGTTCCTGAACAGAACACCAGTGGCTTGTGCTCTAAGATCAAGAATCGACAGATGGGACCTCATAAAATTACAAAGCTTCTGTAAGACTAAGGGCACTATAAATAGGACAAAATGGCAACCTACAGACTGGGAAAAGATCTTTACCAATCCTACATCCAATAGAGGGCTAATATCTAATGTATACAGAGAACTCAAGAAGTTAGACTCCAGAGATCCAAATAACCCTATCAAAAAATGGGGAAGAGAGCTAAACAGAGAATTCTCAACTGAGGAAACTAGAATGGCTGAGAAGCACCTAAAAAAATGTTCAACATCCTTAATCATCAGGGAAATGCAAATCAAAACAACCCTGAGATTTCACCTCACACCAGTCAGAATGGCTAAGATCAAAAACTCAGGTGACAGCAGATGTTGGCGAGGATGTGGAGAAAGAGGAACACTCCTCCATTGCTGGTGGGAATGCAAGTTGATACAACCTCTCTGGAAATCAGTTTGGAGGACCCTCGGAAAAATGAACATAGTACTACCTGAGGACCCAGCTATTCCACTCCTGGGCATATCCCCAGAAGATGCTCCAACATGTAATAAAGACACATGTTCCACTATGTTCGTAGCATCCATATTTACAATAGCCAGAAGCTGGAAACAACCCAGATGTCCCTCCACAGAGGAATGGATACAGAAAATGTGGTCCATTTACACAATGGAATACTACTCAGCTATTAAAAACAATGACTTCTTGAAATTTGCAGACAAATGGATGGATCTTGAAAATATCATCCTGAGTGAAGTAACACAGTCACAAAAGAATGAACATGGTATGTACTCACTGTTAAGTGGTTATTAGCCCAAAAGTTTGAAATACCCAAGAGCCACTTCACAGCAACAGTAGGGCTGAGTGTGAGGTCCCAGATGGAGGAATTGGAGAAGGGATTGAAGGAGCTGTGGGAATTTGCATCCCCAGGGAGGCAGCCACAGGGGCAACTGGCCTGACCCCCCCCCCATACTCCTGGAGACTGATCCACCAACCAAAGAATATACATGGAGGGACCCATCGTGCTGGCCACATATGTGGCAGAGAAGGATCTTGTTAGCCATCAAGGAGAGGAGAGGCTCTTGGGCCTGAGAATGTTAGATTCCCTAGTAGAGGAGAATGCCAATGAGGGGAGACAAGAGTGAGTGGGTGGGTGGGTGGGAGAATACCCCCATAGTGGCATGGGGAATGGGGAGGAAGTGGGAAGGTTCCAAAGGGGATATCTGGAAAGGGGGAAACATTTGAAATGTAAATAAAGTAGGAAAAATTAAAAAAAGAAAAAGTATGTGGAATGGTAGAAGTCCAGGCACCTGTGAAATGTAAATATTCATATAGGGTGTTCCAGAGAAACACAAATGATGGAATAAAAATATATTGCAAAGGGATTTATTAGAATGGCTTACATGATTTGGGCTATGGAGTACATCAGTGGTCATCTGCACCCTGAAGGAACTGTATGGGACCTGCTCATTCTACAAGTTTGGGTACTTCAGCAGTCTCAATCTGGTGATACAGGCCTGAATATTCATGGAGAGCTGTAAGTTTTCAGTTCATTTTAGAAGCTCAAAAAAGCTCAGTTCTCTTGTGAGTAAAGGATGGTAGCAATAGCAGCAATAAGACAGATGTATTCGCCAGCAGTGAGAGAAAGAAGGCAGGCAAAAAGTAATAGATTTTCCCATGAACTTCGTTATATCTGGGCCATTGCCAGAACCCTACTTTTTTTAAAAAAATAAGAATTATTTATTTATTTTATATATATGAGCACACAGTAGCTGACTTCAGATACACCAGAAGAGGGCATCAGATCCCATTACAGATGGTTGTGAGCCACCATGTGGTTGCTGGGAATTGAACTCAGGACCTCTGGAAGACCAGTCAGTGCTTATAACCACTGAGCCATTTCTCTAGCCCCAGAATCCTACTTTTAATAACAGTTCTTAAATATTTTAACCTCCTTTCTAGGCCACCACCCACCAAATAATTTTTAAAAATTATTAAAATATAAACCAGACCTACTTAAAAATTAATTTTTTTTAAAAAAAATCTCATCTATAAGGTACTATCTACTCTTCACCCCTAGTTAGTTCTTCTGAGACATACCCCTGCAGACCTGTACAGTAGTTGATGCCATATCAAATCAAATTTTCAACTAAGATTAACTATCATTGTTCCCTGGTGTCCTGACAGTATTAAAAATAGAATCTTTGATTTGCAGTAGGTGAATACTTATCATTAGACCAGAAATTCTCTCGATCCATAAGGTTCTGTTGTATGATATAAAGGAATTGGAAAAAATTATCTTTGAAGTCTTCCTTCGTTAAGATATATTTGTTTTTATTTTATGTGTGCAGTTGTTTTGTCTACATACATGTTGGTACACCACTTGCTTGCCTGATGGCCACTGAGGCTAGAAGACAGCACTGGGTCCCCTCTAACTGGAGTTTCAGACAATTGTGTACATAATGTAGATGCTGGGAATCAAACCTAGGTCCTCAGGAAGAGCAGCCAGTGCTCTTAGTTGCTGAGACCACCCTCTAACCCTGTATCTTAGAAGTTGTACTCAGTTCTCCCTTGCCATATTTTTAGACTTCTTTGTGACTCCCAGATGATAACAGTTTATACAAGGCTCACGCTCTAGAGATTTCTTGGTTGCAGATGCTGTCATAGTAGTGCCTTCTCCTGTCATCCTGGCACTCACCGTCTCTGTCGCTTCTGGCTCACTGAAAGGATGTATGACTGGGCCAGGAGCCTTCATCTGTTTCCAAGCCATGCTTGGCTGGAAATGCAGGAGAGTCCAAATCCCTGAGAGCAAGCCTTAAATAATACCACACCCACCATGAGTTGAAGAAAGATACACAGCATGGTGTCCTTTGAGAGACATACTTCTTTAGCTGCTTCACACCCTCCCACAGCAATCTCTTGTTTGTTTCTGCAGCCTGTTGGCTCCCTTTCTTCCTCCCCTTACATGTCAGCTTATAAATTACCCATTTGCACTCACATTTTTTTATCAGGCTTACACCCAGGAAATATACTCGAAGTCCAGGCCCAAGTGAATTCTATTCAGATACATTTAGTAAAGTTTGCATTAATTCCCAGGAGCCAGTTTCTTAGGAACGTGTTTTGCATGTCCTTAGGAGGGTTTTCAGAGCAATAACAAGAAAGGAAAGACTGTACCTAAGTCCTTCCTCATTAGGTGTATGTCCTGATACTGAGATCTTGCTCTAGGTTCCCCTAAATAACTTTATGAAGCACCCACAGCTGATCCTTTCTGGGTGGTCTCAGATGAGTCACACAGGTATGTAAGTGCAGAATTTATTCTAGAGAAAAGGGGTAAGAGTGGGCACTGGAACTGCTGCAAGGGAAAACACTTTCATGGGGAGCTAATGAACAATGGCCCAAAAGACCATTATACAGGGCACACTTTTGAGGCAAGAGAGTGGAAAGTGGTCCAAGAGACTGGTGGAGAAAACATTGTCCAGAGGGACCATTGTTCCAACCTACATTTTTAAACAGGCTTTATGTTTTTTTCTTAAAATCTTTAGAAGAAACAGCTTTCCAGATGTGCCCCCCCTCTGTATATTTTATGTGTGTTGTCTCCATATATGTGTGTACTATGAGCATACAACGTTCATGAAGGTTAGAATATGGCCTCATATTCCCAGAACTGGAGTTACAGACAGTTGTGAGCCACTAAATAGGTGCTGGAAATTGAATCTTGGTCCTCTGGAAGAGCAAATCACTGAGCCATATCTCCAGACTCCATTTATATTACCTCTTAAATGAGGAGAAAAAAAGATCAGGTAACAGAGTAGATTAAAAAGAATTAATGGGCTAAAATGGTGGCTCAGTGGGTAAAGTGCTTTCTGTTCAAGTAAAAGACCTCAGTTCAAATCCTTAGAACCCAGCTAATATTCAGAGATGAGTTAAAGGTCTAGAAAGATGGCTCAGTGAGAAAATTTCTTGCTATGCAAGCAAAAGATCTAGACTTCAACTTTCCATATCTCACGTAAAAGTTGAGAATGGTCACACATATTTGTAATTCCATCCTTCTACCACGAGGTGGGAGGCAGTAGCAGAAAAAGTCCCAGAAAGCTTTGTGATCCAGGTAGCCTGGTTTAAGTAGCAGCAAACAAGAGACTCTTTCAAACAATGTGCAAGATGAGGATAGACACCCATGGACGTTGTGGTGGCTTGAATGAGAATGGACCACATAGGTTCATATGTTTGATTGCTTAGACCCTTGCTAGTAGAACTGTTTGGGAAGGATTAGGAGGCATGGCCTTGTTGGAGGAAGTGTGTTGGTGGAGGTGGCCTTTGAGGTTCTCATGCCAGACCAAATTTCTACCTTCTGCCTATGGATCAGGATATAATGCTCTCAACTATTGTGCCAGTACCATGCTTGTCTGCTTCTTGCTTTGATAATCATGAGCTAACCCTCTAAAACTCAAGTCAAGTCTCCAATTAAATGATTTTTCTTATAAGTGTCACCTTGGGCATAGTGCCCATTCCTAGCACTAGAACAGCAACTAAGACAGTTGTCCTCTGAGCTCGACATGTATTCTGTGATGCTCATGTATCAGCACTCACACACAAGAACACACACACACACACACACACACACACACACACACATACACACACTGAATGTACATACAGACAAGAGAAAAAACATAATTAAAATGAAAATAATTTATAAAAATAACCATGTATTAGGAGGAAGAAATTGTCTTAGATCTCAACAAAGCCCTGCCACATCACAACAAAGCCCTGCCACATCTTTCATTGTTGTCATCTGTAGCTAATTTTTTTTTTCAGTTGACACCCCACCCTCAAATCCTGCCACCCAAATGTCCTGTGTGCCAGGCTGGCTTGGGGCTTGCCACGAATAGCCTTGAACTTCTGATCCTCCTGCCTCTACCTCTCACACAGACACACCCGGGGTCATTCCATGTTCTCAAGGCTTTCATCGTGCTAGGCCAAAACTCTATCAACTGAGCTATATTCCCAGCACTAAAATTTTAAAATGTAAAGACAAGCAGTTGTCATCATTTCTGCCTTTCTTGGTATTTCTAGTTGTAAGGAGGGGTAGTTGTGACATTTTCCTCCTTCCTTACAAGGAGTGTGTTATTATGGACACAGGAGGTGGGGGCCTGAATTTGCTTGTGAGAGAGGAATATATCAATGATATTCTAGCTGCTAATTTCTAACTTGATCTTCAATATGCCCTATCCCCTTTATTGTTTGAGAAATACTAAAGAAGTCATTACTTGAAATTTTAAATGTAATGGAAAGGACATGATGGCACCCTCATGTTTTCCTAATACTAAAGACAGGATGATTGAAAGATTGAATCTGGCCTGGGCTTTATTGTGAAGTCCTGTCTCATGATAAAAGAACAACAACTAAAGCAAATCAAAATATGGTGATAGTCCTGCATTTAGGTTGTGTCTTTTTAAAATCCCAACTCCTCTTGAGAACAGTGAGTCTCGTAGTGTGGCTGAATCCCACAATCATGGGGAGCAAGGATGAGCTGGGACTGGCTTAGAGGGTGCAGTGTGGGCAAAGTGAATCATTTCTAAATGACAAAGTCCCAGGATAGAGCTACATCAAGAACCAAACAGTTAGGGACTAGAGAAATTGCTCAACGGTTAAGAGCTCTTGCAGAGTGCCCAGTTTCCAGACCTTACATGGTGGCTCACTACAGATAGTAACTCCACTCCCAGTGGATCCCACACCCTCCTCTGAATAGAGGCTGGATTATAAGAAATTTGAGGTCATCCTGTATGTGCAGGAAATGAAAGACATGACTTTACCACATGTAACCCTGTATAAAAACAAAAAGGAACATACAGTAGATGTGTTAGAAGAAAAGGGAGTATTCATGTAGATACTGGAGTTCAGTGGGTACCCACTGAGATTTCCCGGTTGTTGTATCTCTTATCAAGGTTTCAACAGAAGCATGTAAATAGAAAAAGAGAGTTTATTAAGGAATAAAGGTATTTATAGTGGTGAGTGTGGGTCACAAGCAGGGAAAGATCAAAGCCTCAATGGAGTTTGTATCCATCAGATAGAAACATTTGTACAGTGGATCCTTCTGTACATGCTGTTGCATGTTCACCATGGTGGGTAAGAGTTTCCATACTTGTTCCTTCTCTATACTAATTTGACCTCACTGCCCAGCTGTATCAATTCAAAAAATCAGTCAGGGAGGCAAATGTCAGGCACAACCAAGCTATAAGCAGCTAGGTACAGCATGTGGGGAGGGAGATGCTATAGTTATGAACCTTGAACAAGCATCATTCACTTCCCTAGTCCTACTGCCAATCACAGTGTTTGACATATTTTTGGTTTCCAGTAAATCACAGGAATGGAAGATTGATAGAGTTACAAATGATACCATTTGGGTTTTATGGAAACTGGTGCTCCCTGAAAATCCACAGGGCCTTTTTGAGCAACAACATGCATCTAATTATAGATGCACAGAAAAGTGGGAATTGGTATATGAATTTTAAGCAATGAGCTTCACTAATGCTTTCCTCATTTTTCATTTCAGGTACAATACTACTTAAATCTTTTTGGGGTAGACAGGTTTTTGAATGCCACTTGTATGTTCAAAGCTAATTTATTTAATAGCCAACTTATCTGAACCTTAAAAAAAAAATCTGAAGCATTTTCAGAGAATGGATTTAGTTCAATTTAGAAGACTATAATCAATTTTATATTTTTAATGGAATGCCCTTTTCTCTCTTCCAGAAGGGTAAGAGGGATAACATGTTATCCTATGTCCATTAATTCTAAGTGTAAGTTCAGAGTCAAAAAGATTGGTTTTATTCTCAGCAAGTTATATGGCATTTTCCTTACCCTTTTAGAGTGAAAACTAAGGGACATTGAAAAGTAGATGACAGTAGGTAGATCATACAACCACAACCACAAGCACAATGTTCACATTCCATGACTTTTGCTAATGCAAGAATACTGTTCTCCCAAAGATAGTTTCAATGTAGGATGATTTATTCTATGGATGATGTTAAAGTTCACACATTTGTCTGGGTCAATGCCATATGTTAGCTACTTGAAAAGGGCAACAATTTGTATCAGGGCAGGGTCTTGTTATTAAGTCCAAATCTTGTGAGATATACAAATACATACATACTTTATTCGGTTCTTTAGTAAATATGTGATGACTGAACTGAATAAAATACCAAAGTGTCCAAAAAAGTAAAACAATATGGCTTGGTGAGGCTGGGGAGAAATGTGAAACAGTGAGCAGTTTGAAGATTCCTCAAAATATCAACCATTAAAATGTCCTGAAACAGTATCTGTGCATGTAGGTATATGCTTTAAAACAGCCTCAGTGCCACACTTTAAATTTTTCCCTGCAAATTTAGCTTATAAACTCTCTGGATTGTTTAAGAATGATTCTCCTTTAAGATGATGGACTTAGGCTTTTGTGGCTTGTAATCAGCCATGGTGGGATGTTCTTGATATTTGCAAATGTTGGGTTCAGTGAACACCCATCAAGATGGATAGGTTCTTTTGTTCCCAAACAGAGAAGTGGGCAAACATATGTATGGTAGCAGAAACAGGGCAGCTTGTTAGAAAAAGCTATGCTTTGAATGAGGAAGCCAATTGTTCAGAAGGAAAGCACTTTGGAATGTGGTCCCTTTATGTGTTACGTGGGGAAGGGTGGGAATGATGTGGGTTCATATGCTAATTTTATAACCTTTCTGTAAGGCTTCTGGGTCTCATTTTCTTGTTAGTTCTGACCCTCGTATCTAAGGCAAGAAAGAAAATGGACTGGAATAAAATAAAGCAATGTTGATTTCATTTAGACTTGACTGGATGATTTCTATAGAAGACAAATGAGTTTCTCAAAATTACACAGCATTACTATAGTGATGAACAGTCAGAAATCAAATTAAAAGAATTACATGTGACAGTATCATAATGAAATAGAAACACAGGATCAATTTAACAAAAGTATACCACATCTCTACATTGAACCCTATGAAATATTATGGAGGGAAACTAAAGACCTGCACACTCAAGCAGATATACTGTACCATGAATCAGAAGAGGCTCTATTGTTTCCATGTCAATTACCCTTAACGATTTATAGACTCAGCACAATCCCAGTTACAATCCATCAGACTATTTTATAGAAGTTAGTAGTAAATTTCATATGGAACTATGAAGGATGTGTAAGAGTCAAAATAACTTTAAGAGAATAAAATAGATTTCTAGACTATAGTTATTAAGATATTGCATTATTTCAGAAACCTCCATGTGGGTGCTTTTGGGGCCAATTGAGGGAATGCTGTTGCCTTTGACCTCGGTAGAGACCTAACATTCCAAGCTACCCAAATTATAAGAATTCATCAGTTAGACCAATCACCTAACCTGGCTATAAGACCACTCTTCAGGAAAGCAGATTGAGCTAATGCCATGCTAATGAGATGGGAGGAATAATTATCCCTTTAATGGAATAACATACTTTTCATTCCCAGAATCCCTACTCTGTGTGCAGGTGCTATGAAGCTACCATGAAGTGGCTTTGTTAAGTTAGCCTGGCTTTCCAAGTCTCAGAAAAGCATTACTTTTTCATTGTCTTCTTTTCACTCTGTTTCTTTTGGTTATAAGGAAGTGTCTAAGTATGCGTTCTCTGGTACTCTTGCTCCCTTTTCACTCCTTCTCTGAAGCCACCTCCTATTTGCTATGTGGCTGCTTGCCAAATTTTAAATTATCATGTTCAGTAAGTTGGAACATGCTTTTAATCCCAGCACTCAGGAATCAGAGTCAGAGGCACGTAGTTCTCTGTGAGTTCAAGGCTAGTTTGGTCTACATAGTGAGTTCCATGACAGCTAGGGCTACATAGAGAAGCCCTGTCTCAAACAAAACAAAACAAAATAAAACAAAACAAAAAACATGTGACTCCCCACACACATAAACACACACATTCTGCTTCCTCTTCATGTCCCTCCTCCTGGCAGCTTGTCTGCCCAGAGTTTTTTTCTTTTAAATTTTAGCAAAATTACTTCAATCTTAAATTTTTTTATTAACAATATCAAGAATCCAAAGAAAAGACCCCAGTTTCCCTAGTAACAGTGTAACTGGTAGAATGGTAGGCATATTGGATTAATAGAATGAAATAAAGTGCCAACATAAACTCACACATAAATGATTAATTAATTTTTGATGCACAAAGATGGCCAGGGAAATTCAATGTGAGAAAGGCAATCTCTTTGAAAATGAGGCTGACACAACTGGATAGCCATATTGGAGAAATTGAACCTCCATGAATGCATGCACCAATCATGCACCAAATACCAAACACATACACATACAGGGAGAGAGAGAGAGAGGGAGAGAGAGAGAGAGAGAGAGAGAGAGAGAGAGAGAGAGAGACCAAAGCAAAATTCAGAAAGAAACATAGACTGAAATGTAGGTCTTATAACTTTGTTTTGGATTATACAACAAGTTCATGCCGGCTAGGTCTGCATAGGAAGTTGCTATTTACTTTTTTATTGCAGCACACACACACACACACACCAAAAAAAGGTGGAGGAAGAATCTTGAGAAAGAAGAAAATGTAACAGAAACTCTTGTGGACTTGGCTTTGGTAGTTTTTTTTTTTTTTTCTTTTCTGGTTTTGTTTTGGTTTTTGCTACTAAGAAATTATTGAAGAGGAAAAACAAGTAAAATCAGTTTTGATCAACAGTTCCATAGTGGCGCTTCAAAAGATACTTGTGCAAATGAAAAAGCAATTGGAAGATAATATTTGCAAAACATGTACTCAACAAAAGAATTGTATCTTGATTATATAAAGGACTTTTGTAATTCAGTTGACATGAGTACAATGCAATGGAAAAATATGCTTTGTGAACAAAAATCTATGGGGAGCAAATACACCCACTAAAAATAACAGAAGTAGCAAGATAAACAGAGCAGAGGATTCAGGTGTGCTAGGAACAAGAACAAATTGCAAGGATGCTCCAAAGCAGTGGTTCTCAACCTGTGGATGACTCCTTTGGTAATCCTTTGTCTCAAAAATTATTTATGTTATGATTCATAATAGTAGTAAAATTACAGTTATGGAGTAGCAGTGAAAACAATGTTATAGTTGTGGCTCATCCCAACATGAGGAATTTTATTAACGAATCAAAGCATTAGGAACGTTTTGTGAGTTAGACACTGTCCATAATAATTAGATTAAAACCCAAGTGGTATGGTAAACTAATCTGAGGGACATAAGACCTCATAATTTCCCTTTGAGCTGAAGATGGATGCTTTCCAGTTTTATGACCATTGGCCATAGATCCAGTAAGGCTGTAGACTATGGCTCCTGCTTTTTCTGAAAAGCACTTTCATTGCTTTCTCTGTTAGAGAAAAGCAAGTACTCTTTTTGGTCAAAATTCAGGGACAAATAACCATTAGTGGGACTGGGGATGCAGCTCAGTTAGTAGAGTCATTGTCTTGTGTTTCTGAAGCTCTAGGTTAGATCCCTAGAGCTGCATAAAATGAAAACATCAGGTTACAAGCACACTACCTGGCTTTTACATGGGTCCTTTGACTCAAGTTCATGTCTTCAAGATCTGAGACGCCTCCCCTGCCTTATGTGATAGATTTTTGTTATTTCTTTTCTTTTGCCATTGAAGACTCCATATCCTAACAAGAAAGATAACAATTTACTTATTTTGGATTTTATAACTGAAAGCTTGCTATGGGGAAGTTCATTGTTTAGGATGTCATGAACAAAGTAGACAAAATGTGGTACCCTTCCTGGGCACATACTCCAAAGACTGTCTATCCTACCATGAAGATAGTTGCATGTTCATGCTTACTCATTGTTGTAATAGTCACAATAATATCAAGGCTGGGCTGTAGAGATGGCTCAGTTGGTAAACTGCTTGCCATATAGGCAAGGGGATCTGAATTTGAACCCCTATCAGTGTGGGAAAAACTGGGTATGTTGGTACATGCCTATAATCTTAGCACTGTGGAGGCACTGATAGGAAGATCCTGGGGATTTTCTGGCCATCAAATCTAGACAAATTTATGAGTCTCAGATTCAAAAAGAGAGACCCTGTCTAAGGTGGAAGGTGGTAGGAGAACTCTGGCTTCCATGTGCATGTGTGTGCATAAATACACATATATGCATGCATGAGAGTACTCATATACACCCAAACCAAAAAATAAACAAATTAACAGCACCATAAACTAAATGGGAAACAAGAACCACTATGGAAATGCCATCAGTTTCCATATCCACGAAAAGATGATTGTATAACACAGTGACTCTCAACCTTCCTAACACTGCAAGCCTTTAATACAGTTCCTCATGTTGTGGTGACACCCAACCATAATATTATTTTTGTTGCTACTTCATAACTTTAATGTTGCTACTGCTATAATCATAATGTAGATATCTGTGTTTTCTTGTGGTCTTAGGTGACATCCCATGAAAGGGTCATTCAACCCCCGAAAGGGGTAGCGACTTGAAGGTTGGGAACTACTGGTATAAAAAAAGTACAGTACAGATACCAGATAAAATTTTACTCAGTAGTTAAGGCAAATGAAATTATATAATTTGTGGGACATACTTCATGAGTATTTTAGTAAGCAAAGTGACCCAGACTTGGAACAACAAAAATTATACATCTCTTATTTTTAAGTCTTAAGTTTTGATGTTTATATGTATGTAGAAGTTTGTGTGAAATTGGGAATAGGCTGTGAAGGGAGAGCGAAAAGGACAGGGAGGCATGTGACCTGAAAGTAGGAAGGGAGGCTACTGGTAGTATTAGGAGTGGGGGGGGGGGAGAAGAGGCAGAGAGGAGAATCATCAAGAACAAATATTTTGAACAATGCCATAATGAAACCCAATACTTTGTATACTGATAAGAACAACAACAACTCGACCCCTCAAAAGAAAAAAAACAGCACACAAAACAAAACCTGACAACTAAACTTGTTATTCCCATCAGGCTTGTCCTCTATCAGAAACAGTGAGTGCAGGTAGCTATGTATGGAGACTTTTACTGAGATTGCAAAGTCCTTCAGGAACACTGAGAAAGGATGCTTCCTTCCTTCCTTCACAAGAAGTGGAAGACATCATAAGAAGTAGACTCTTAATAAGGCAGAAGGAAGATGGAGGTCTACTGGGCAGTGGAAGGAAAACTTACGAACATTTAGAGGTAGAAGAAAGCTCTGTCTGTCTATGTATATCTATCTATCTATCTATCTATTATCTATCTATCTATCTATCTATCTATCTATCTATCTATCTATCTATCTGAGCTGGAGTCTCATGCATTCCAGACTGACCCAAACTCTCTATGTAGCCAAGGATGACCTTGAGCTCTTGATCTTCTCTTACTCCCAAGTCCTGGGGTTATAGGTGTGCATTACCACACCCAGTTTATGGGGTGCTAAGATAGATCCCAGGGCATACTAGGCAAGCACTCTACTGACTGAACTACATCTCCAGCTCTGCATCTGCCTTTCTAAGCCCCAAGATCCTCTCTGTAAAGTGAGGTACACTACCCACTATTGGAGGATGCTATGACACTTGAGTACTCATGTCAATGGCCATCACTCCCTGAACCTTTAATGGGTTCATTCTTTTTAGTAGTTTATATGAACAGTATTAACTAATTTTCACACCCTCTCTGTAAAGGGATGTTATGTTATAGACAGAGTCTCATGTATCCCAGTCTGGTTTTGTAGTGAGGGTGACCTTAATCTTCTGAGGCATCTGCCTCTACCCCTTGAGCATGGAGTAAGGGCATATGTCACCTTGAACATTGGTCACACACCTGAGGCTTAGGTGACTCCCAGCTCCCTGCCAGACTCCTGACTTGGAACATATGCCACCATGCTTTTCACATAAAAGAGTTGTGACCTGTGATCAGGTAGGCCCGAAGCAGAGTTCTCCATGCTAATGAGGTACCTAAAGTTCTAGGTACAGAGGCCTTCAAAGTGAGTAGAGAGCTGTGCTGACACAGCTGACCGTCTGAAGAACTTACCTTTAATTTGATCACCCCCAGTCTTAAGAAAACTTCCCCTCTGCTGTGGTTCTCCCTCAGGCATACCATTCTTTTTAATGAGGTGCCATCACCGTGTGTTCTCTGAAATGTGCTTTTGCTTGTGACACCATCCACTTCATTTTCCCAGTAGAGAGAGACTGCTGATAATGTATGTAATTGAAAAGATTTCCCCCCCAAACACTTTTGTGCAGAAATCTAAGGTTCTCAAGAAAACACCCCAACTGGGGTTGGTTAAGGGTTACATAACTAGACCAAGGATTTACTTTCTCATTATCTGTGCCTTCATTTGCTTTGCTGTCAAAGATCAGCTAGGAAGAGTTCTCTGGAACAAGCCAGCTTTCGGTGAAATGACTGCAACCAAGGTAAAATAATGACTGGAGAACCAAGGAGAAATGAGCATATTCCAGAACTGTTTTTGTACACTGTGATAGCAAGAAAGTTGGCAAATGTCATTGGAGAATGGAATTTTTTCCCCTCATGTTAAATGTGTCTCTATTTTGACAAGTCTAATTAGCCACCTGTACTTGGACAGATGAGTTGCGTGTTTCACCCCAAGCTTCAACTGTTTGCCTACCATCTGCCTTAGACACAAAGCTATCTCAGCTAGAAGGCTCTCACAGGGACATTCTTCCTCCTTGGAACAAACTGCACAAAAGAAAGCAGTCTGGGCCAGTGGCTTCATTTGGAGTTGATTCTGCTCCCCAGGGGTCAGGAGAGTGGTTTGACAATGCCTACAACAATTTTGGTGTCACAAGAGAAGAAATGCTATGATCGTGTCCAGGAATGCTGCTGAACAGCCAATGCATAGGACAGCCTCTCACCACAAGAACAAGTCTCCAGCCTACACTGTTAATGCCGTGAAGGGTAACAGTTCCAGGTCTGGAGAAAAACCATTGCCTGTTACCCAACAGAGCATTACCCAAATTTTCTCTCTTATGGGAAGCTGGTACTTTCTAAATCCTTTGTGGATCAGCATTTTCCTACAGAATTGAAATTACTGAGTAGAGTCTAGTATTAAAATTGGCAGCTTTCAAATTGCTCCAAGGTAGATGTGTTAAATCTCAAATTTGGATGATGCTCAAGAACACCAGCGGAGATGTGCAGCATCACTTGGAAATCGAGGAAGGATGTGAGAAGTGTGTGCAGGTGGCTTCATTCCATCTTGGAGTGCCAAATACCCCATACTGAATTCTCCCATGGGAAAGAGCAAGTATTCATTTTCATATGAGACAAATGCTGAAATTGCAGATTGGCCTCTTCAGACCTCCAGAAGCTGCCATTTCACTCTGAGTGCTATACCACTTTGATTTCAACTACATGGGGTTGTCCTGATTCAGGGAGGTCAGCAGCAGAGCACCCATCAGAGAGCATCTTTCTTGAACTTGTCCATTGCCAACCTGATGGCTTCTTTCTGAAAGGAGTGGCCTCTGTATCTTTGATCATGATCAGAGGGGAAAAATCCTATTAATAATTTACAAAAGGCAGAGCTGTTCCTTTTTTGTATCCTCAACCCTCCTGGAACATGTGATTGTTTATGCATATCTGGTTTCCAAGTAGCCAACTGATGCAATATGATTGGCCAGCTAGTATTGATTGCTTCTCTCTCTCTCTCTCTCTCTCTCTCTCTCTCTCTCTCTCTCATATAGCAGTTGTTTCTTATGAGACAGTCATTCTTATGAAAGAATAAAGAAGAGGACTCTTTCTTTCCATCCTCAGGAAAAGTGGGCTGTTTTGGCTTTCTACCATGGAGGAGGACCTTGAAGGAGAAAATTGGTCGACCTTCTCCATTCCTTGGGGCTTTGGCAAGGCAGCAGAGGATAACAGAGAACATGTTTGCCGGTGAGTAATGGTGTTCAGGTGGGACTATCTGGGGTTTTGTCTCTGTTTTCTGAGATGTTTTTCCATAGGATGAGTTTATATGAATAAAGGTTAAAAGCCATGCCTCTAAATTCTATGAGAATGATGCCTTGGATTGAAAGAGGCTGGGGTCCTTCAGAATTTGGCTCAGGAAGAGAAAAAAGTTGGCAGTGTGGCCAGAAATAGCAAGCAAAACAAAAAGACAAACCTCAAAACTGTTCCGACTGTTTTATTTCCTTAAGAATAAATATCTAGAGGCACTTTTGGGAGAAGAGAAATTTAGCTGCTTGTTCTTATATATGGTATAATAATAGGCTATAATTCATGGTAAACTTTTGACAGCACTTTTTACTGGGGAAATTGGCTTGCTCTCTCTTTATTTTGGTTTAGAAATGGTGTCTTCTCAAGGACAAATGTACCTGTCAGGATGAAAAGTTTTGATCTTTGAACAAGCAGTAAGGTGCTGGCTATAGGAACTGGTTTGTATTTAATTGCTTCGTTCTATTTGGTGGGCTTGTTAACTAAGTTTTTCTCCTTTGAAGGAAAAAAATTTAAATTTGTGTAGAAAGTTTAGTTGATTGCTGAGCAGTTTTTGATTTTTAAAATGTGTATTTTTTTTTCCTTAGAGTTGTATAACTTTCAAGTGTGAGAGAATCATCAGTAATGTGCTCACTTGGGGATGCTGACTGCAAGGTTGCTAGTCACTCTGCTACTTAATGTTTTCTCCTTAATCACCTTCACTGTGCATTGTAAGCCATTTATTAATTTGTTTAAGTGAGAATCCATCAGTGTGCTCTATGACTACTGAGTGGTTAAACATTGTGTGTGGATGTCCAAGTGCATCGGGACTTCCCCAGCCTAAGAGAAGCTCTCCAGGTTCATAAAAAATAATTTCTCTTGATTTTTTATACTTGACAGTTTGAGCCAAATGTCTTGCCATTATTTTCTATGACAATGATTACATGGTGGTACTATTTGTTTAGAATGATTTTAAGATGTGAAAATGTGAAGCTCTTTCTGCTATGTGGTTCCTTGTACAGAAAATTTGGAAACAGATGGTGTCTTTCTGTGTGAATAAAACATGTGAACTTGACATTTTGGAACTTTTGGGGGAATCCCCCAAAATGATTATTTGCTGGTAACATAATTTTATTGACTAACTTTTCTTTCTAGTGTACCCTATTTCTTCCTAATTTCACAGTTGAAGAGTAAAAAAATTTGACATGAGGGCTATGGAACATGATCACTTAAAGCATGGGAGCTTGGCATGTATACTTATCTTGCCCACCTAATAATATTTTTTTAAAAAATAGATTGAGCTCTAAGCTCACTGAAGTGTAGTTTTAATAGTTTTGGAGGAACATAGGTAACATGTGTCTACTGAAATATCTCATTTCTTTGTATTTTGTTAGAACTAGATTGTCTCTTAAGACTCAGTTCTTTGTTATCCCTAGATGTGTTTTATCACTTCAGAGTCATTAGATGATGCAGGTTTTATATTTTTGCCTCAGGGGTACCAAGTAGCCTAGGTTAACCTTGTACCTTATATAATGCAGAAGGGTGACTTTGATCAGCTGATCTTCCTAGCTCTATCTCTTGCACGTTAAGATTATGGTATGCAAAACAAACCACTGTGCTTTGTTTTGTTTTGTGCATGTAAAATGTTACTGTGCTATTATGAAGTGACATGGAAAGTTACTGGTAACATAACTGCACTCAAGCTCCAGGGGAAGATGATCTCAAGGATGTCAGTTTGCTCATTTGTGTCTCACTTGTGCTGCTGGGTTCTTGAGTCTAAGACCTGAATTAACCAGTTTTCCTGTCAGGTACTTCAGGTTTCTTAGACCAAATGTCCTCACCCTCCTCCATCCATGTGCCTCCTGGCTCATCTGAAGAAGCAGCCCCAACACTGAGGAGAAAGGCATGGCTTGCTTTCCTGAAACTTTGTAACTCTCCAGAATTAAAATAATTCATGGTATTGGTATTGATTAAAGAAAGCAGTTAGCTCCTTTCCCCAGTCAATAAGCTGCAAGGAATGGATAGGAGCTAGGTTCCCAGTACCACCCTGACTTTGGTGTGTACCCTGCCGGCTTTCACATATTGGCTATATGGCTTTGGGTAAGCATGCCAGCATCACTAAATATCAGGCTTGCATTTGCACAGTGAGTTTGGAGGAATGAGTGGGCTATAGGCACAGATCCTGATACAGAGCCTAGCTTACTCAATGTTGTGACTACTGATAATGATTCTTGGTAATTCCAGTAACAGTAAGAGTAGAGTATTTCATAAGCAATTTTGTTGACAGCATTCAAGTTCATTCGATTTGTTGGCCTGAAACTTAGGTTATATTGCTATCATGCTATTCTAACAGGGCGAGTGATTTCATTTAGAACCAGAGCATCAGAAGGACTGGAACACTTCTGTGCTTTGTGGGTTCCTTGTGGTTTTTTTCTTCTTCTTACATGCAAACCTTACTGAAAGAATAATAAAAACTGAGCCCACTACCAGTGGATTTTGAAGCAGAAGTAGGTGCCAGGGATACATACAATAGTAGTGTGTCTGGCTAACAAGTGCAAAGACCTAATTTCAATTCTCAAAACTGCCAGCATGAATCAAAAATAAAAACAGAACAGATATAAAAATGGGAAGAGTTTATTTCAGCTCAGCAAATATTCAGTTAGACTGTACCAGGGTACTAGGGTACAAACAAATAGATACAACACCACACCTATTAGAATGGCTAAAGTAAAAATATAGCATTGTTGAGTGCTAACAAGGATATAGAAAGATTGAATCTTTCATAGAGTGCCTGTATAATTTGCTGGCTAAATAGTGCAGCCACTTTTGAGGCTGGCAGTTTCCCATAATGTTAAATATACATTTTCTGGATGGTTCACATGAACTCTACTTGGATGTGCTAACTCACTCACACCTTTATTCTCTGCACCAGGGATACAGAAGCAGGTGGATCTTTGTGACCTAGTAAGTTCTAGTTCAACCTGGTCTACATAGTTGGTTCCAGATTAGCCTGGGCTGCAGAGTGAGATGCTGTCTCAAAAATGAAATAAAACAGACAAACAAATTTTAAAAAACAAAATAGCATGTTTTCTCTTATGGAAACCTACTAGAGTAACCATAAAATATAACACTAGATACTCTCCCCCACCCCCCTGGTTACTGTGACAAAATATCTGATATGAGACTAATACCAATTAAAGAGAGAAAGGTTTGTTTTGGCTCACAGTATCCACTATGGAGAAGAAGTCACCAGCAGGAGCTTGAGGAGACTGGTCACATTGTTTCTATAGTCAGGAAGCACAGAGAAATTAATACTGGTGCTCAGCTCTCTTCACGTTTGTTTGCTTTATTATCTCACCCCATGAAATGGTGTCACACAGTAGAGTAAGTCTTCCCACCACAAGGACACCAATCTAAATCATTCCTCAGAGAAATACCCAGATACTTGACCCTGGGTGATTTGAGATCCTATCAAAATGACAATATTAACCATCACAAACCTCTGTCAAGAATGTTGTGACAATACTTACTAAATTTGACTGCATTTTTGTCTGTTTTGTAAGACCTGAAATGTTTGGGGAAAGCTGACTTAAATGAGGCCATTTAAGCACTTTCTTCATTCATTTAGCATGTTTTCATTTGAGAGGAGATGCACAACTTGGTTGACTGGGATGTGGAGGAAAGACTTCATTGTGGAGGCAACACATATTTTGGAAGTTAAAGCATGAGGAAAAAAGAAGGAAACTATAGTAAAGTAAGCTTGATTTGTTGCTCTTAGAGAAGAGCACAGCACCCACAAACATCTACAGTTCCAGCTCCAGGGGATCTGACACCCTCTTTTGACATCCACCCTCTTTTGTCATATACATACCTTACACACATGCAAATAAAATACTTCTATACATAAAATAAAGTAAATATATTTTTAATTAATTAATTTAGATGTGAATGAATGTTTTGCCTTCATGTGTGTATGTGCATAAAGTACAAGCAGAGGCCAGAAGAGGAGAGTGTTGGAAACCCTGGAAAAGGACTGAGGTGTTGCCTTGTGAGGCAACACCTGCTTTAACAAGACCACACCTCCTAATCTTTCTCACTCAGTGCCACTCCCTGATGACTAAGCATTCCTATGGGGGCCATTATTATTCAAACTGCTACACTTGGTGAATGCTACAGATCTCTTTTGCAACCTGCATGACACAAATGGAAGACTTTGCCTGTCTTTCTTCATTTGTCCATTATTGTTCACTAAAAAGATCATTATTATCTTGACCCAGGAACCCAATAGAGACAGCCTTACAGAGCTGATATTTTCAGGGCTAAGTGAGTAATTTGGCTTTGGGGAAATTTAGAATGTGAGCAGCCTCTGAAACATCCATGTTAACAGCACCTGGTAGATGGCATCTGTGAAAATCGGCAGTCTGTGCTGAAAATACAGATTAAGAGTCACTGGCTCAGGGTTAGAAATCTAAGCATTAGAAGTTGATTAAATAAGTTAATGTCAATCCTGTGTCCAGAAAAGAATTTGTCAACTGAGCTGGTTCTTGTGTGAGAGGAATGATGGATCAAGTTTATGTCATAATGTCATGGGTGCTCATCTATCCACCTTGTTTTATCCTTTAAAGATTCATTTATTTATTTATTTACTGTGTGTGTGTCCATGTGTATATTTATTTGTACCTGTATGAGTTTATGTACACCACAGAAGTCAAAAGAGAGCATTGGATCCCTCGAATAGAATTTATAAGAGTTTGTGAGCCTGATATAGGTGTTGGAAATGAAATCCAGTCCTGAGCAAAAGATGTAAGCATTCTTAATCTATGAGACATTTCTTCAGACCCTCTTCCTTTAATAAAAAAATGACATGCTAGTAGTGAGCATCTTTCTCTTTTTAACAGAGACTGTCTCAAATTAACAAATGTCTCTGACATGCAGACCATTTTCTAAGCTTTTGTGTGAGAAGAAATACATGGTAGACTTGGTCTCTATTCTAAAAACATGTAAAGAATCTAGAAGAAAAGATCAGTTCTAAATATTTTATGAATGCCCTTGGTGCTTGAGAATAACCAAAAGGAAACTATCAGAATTTCTAGTATTTTTAGAAAACATTACCTTCCAGCATGCATGTATGAACACTGCTGTAAAACAATGGACAAGGACAGGACCCAAAGGAACACATTCTGAACCAGTTCTGGGTAATGTGACTCCACAACAACTATCAATGACATACAAAGTCTTGAGTTTGACTTTGAGCAATGTAGATCAACCTATGGTGTTTGGAAGAGGTTTTTATTTTTTCAATAAAAACATTTTGAACAGCTGTGTTAGAGATACTGGGACTTAAATATTATTTTTATTAATTAAATTTGCTCTTTGACCAGTCATATATGTATATAATGCATCCTAATTACTCTTACCCCAACTCTCATTTATCTACTATCTCATCAATCTTCCCTCATCCATATAAATCTCTTTTCCACATTCATGTGTTTTTATTATGTTTTGTGACCCATTGAATTCAACCAGGGCTGTTTGTGTGACCATGGGTTTAGAAGTTTCCAATGGAGACTGGTGAGCTCATCAATGAGTACACAACCAAAAACTCGTCCTTATCTAGTACCCACTAGTTCAGCAGGAAGTGGTAGAGTCTCACAAGCTCCACCACCATGCATAACTGATGGTTTTCTGGGTATTCTTGTGCATGCCCACTGCAGGTAACCCTAGCAGTTGTGTGTTCATATTTACAATGGCCCTGTCTTGCCAGAACATGGCATTTTTTGTATTTCCCCCTAGAATCTGGCTCACATTCTTTCCAATACCTTCTTCTGTGAGGGGATAGCACATATATCCTGTTTAAGGCCGAGACTCAGCCATCATTAAGTAACTATTGTTAGCATCATTTTGAGGTAACCCAAAACATAAATCATTAAAATTCTGCCTTTTGGATTGATGGTGTAGCTCAGTGGTACAGCACTTCCATGGCAGGCTCAAGGCCCTGTGTTTAAACTTCAGCACTACATGTGAGCAAGCAAGCAAGCAAGCAAGGTAACAAGGTAGCAAAATAGTATGGTCAGTCGAAATGGCCCAGTGGGTAAAAGCACTTGCCATATAAGCCTAATGTATTAAGCTCAGCCCTTGGAATGCACGTTAAAAGATCAATAAAATCTAGCTTTAGTATAATACATCTGCCATCCCAGTATTCTTTTTGCTGTTGTTTGTTTGTTTGAGATTGGATCTCACTGTGTAGCTACAGCTGGCCTGGAATTTGGTATGTAGACTAGGTTGACCTCAACCTAATTTACCTCTATTTTTGAAGTGCTGAAGTTGAAATCATATGTGACCATGTATGGATAACCATAGCACTAGTACAGGGAGAGGGGAAGCCATTTTAGGAGGATCACCTGGAAGCCATAGGGTCATATAGCCTGGAGTACATGGTTAGCACATACAACAAGAGAAACCCTACCTCAATAGGGTGGAAGAACAACTGACACCTGAAGGTTTGGCTTTGCCACCACATATGTGGACTCACACATACACATATACCATGTACATGCATACACAATAAAAATTAAAACACATTGCAATTCTTCAGATAATAAGAAAATTTATACTTAGTGTGTTTTCTCTATCCAAGGCCTCATCTATTCCATAACAGGATGGGGACAAAATGAGATTGAGAAGTTCTGGTACAGAATATGATCCAGAAACCAGCTGCTAGGCCAACTACTAGCTGTAGTGGCATACATGCCATAACAGGGAATAACATGCTAACCTTTACCTTCCACCCATAAAGTTGAAATAATGCTAAATAATTGTTTATCCTTTACCATGTCACAGACATCTTGAATGAAGAGTTTACACATCTTGTTGATTATTTTCACCTTTAAAATTACCACAGATCTACTTGTTTATATTCAGGAAACAATTACTTAAGTATTTCTTAAATATTTAATGCTCAAATCTTCAGATAGTATCAAAAGTACCATTTATATATCTGTGTGCATATGTACATGCACACACACACACACACACACACACACACACACATATAGTATCTGTTATATCTGAAGTTCCCAAAAGGATGGAGAGAAGAAAAGAAGGAGGAGGTGCATCTGTGTCAAAGAATCTACAAGGCCAAGTGACTGAATTTCAACATTATGGAGGGTTATAATGTTGCAGAACACAACCAAATTGTCTTATCTAATTTTACTCTCTTTAAAAGACATTGATTGCCCACATCTGTGTTTGACCTAACATCTGCTATCAAAACCCTACAGTGTTAACTTAAAAGACCACTAGCTTTTATCCACCCAAAAGTTAAAAATGCCATCAGATATTATCTAAAACCCACTGCAGGTCTGTCTCTGCTTTGCTGTGAGCCAACTATCTGTTGCCATCACCAATTCATTTTACAAACAATTTGATTTATGACTTTCTTCATCCTGTAACTAATCAAACCTCACATAACTACTTCCATGGTGGAATATAGTATTTTGGGAAACCTGAATCTATGTTCTCAGTCACTTTTACTCATATTTGGCTCCAGAATAAACTATTTCTCACTTCCTTTGAGGTAAGTTCTATATTTTTGCATTGACAATGTATATATGTTTTTTATAGTAATGTTTAATTATGAATTAGGCACAGTAAGAGAGTAACAACAATAGTCCAATTGCATGAAACAATGGAGGTTATAGCCATCTCTGCTGTTTTGAAGGATCTTCGTTATACTCAGTTTCATTGGTCAGCATTACACTAGAATCTGGTGTGAAAGGGGAGGAGGAACTTTTCTGTCCTTATTCTCAGATTCACACTGCATAGGAATACTGTTCTTCAGATAAATCTCTATCAGTTTTTCATTAGAAAATATTCATTCAACAATATTCATATTCAACAATATTCATATTATAAATTGCCTTTGAATTGGTGGTTTTAAGAAATAGTTGAGATACTCTTTGAGGTTTAGTTATAATAGACATTAAAAAATCTTTATTGCCTTTTATTATAAAATTAATTCATACTTGTAAAAATTCAAAAAATGCTGTAATGACTAAAGGAAAAAGTAAAATCTGTATAATTGAGAAGTTAAGTATAGAATAAAGATCAAAGATATCTTTTGTATGATGGCTTGGCTGTGAGACACCAATTTCACATTTTTGTGAGGCTCTTTTGGCAAGGGACATAACTCAGAATTGTTAAGTAGCTGAAACTCGAAAGAGATCATGGATAAGGGAGTTTGAAATGATACTTATACATGAATATTCTTAGGAGCATTATTCAAAGCAGCCAAAAGGTGAAAGCAATCTAAGTGTCCATCAATAGGTAGATGGTGAAACATGATCAGACTAACACACACACACACACACACTGGATCAATCTTGTGGGCATTAAACTAAGTGAAAGAGGCCAATCACAAGAAGCCAACTGCTGTATGATTCTACTTACAGGAGGTATTTAATGTAGTCAGCTTAATAGAAGGAGAAAGAATAATGTCTGCCAGGGGCTGTGAAAAGGAAGGTGGGAAATTACTGTAATTTTCATTTCAATGTAATGTTTCAATTTTGATTAATGAGAGTGTTATTGAAATTAGTTACACAACTATGTGAATATACCTAACAGTACTGAACTCACTATAAAAATGGCTATGACCTATTTTGATACACACACACACACACACACATACAATACACTTACTTTTATAATGTCTTCATTTATCTTTATTTTAATCTGTGTATTTTGCTTGCATGTAAGTATATGCACCATATGTGTGCCAGGTGTCCTGGGAGCCAGAAGAGGGCACCAGATCTCCTAGATCTGGAATTACAGGCAGTTGTAAGCTGTTGTGTGGCTGTTGGGAACTAATTCTGGTCCTCTTCAACAGCAGTAAGTGCTCTTAACCATTGAAACTTATCTCCAGCCTCTACCACAATATATATTTTAAATGTTTTCAGAAAAAGTCATTGTACTAACTTGTCCTGCTTGCGTATAAAGATTGGAGGTGTTGCTATTGTCATATTCCTCGCATTCTCTAAATCAAGGAGTTCACCAGTAGGTTGAAGGGATACATGAACTCCTTGATACTCAGGGTGGTTTGAATAAGAATTCCCACATAGGCTTGGTCACCAGGGAAGGGACTATTTGAAAAATTAGGAAGTATGAACTTCTTTGAGAAAGTGTGTCACTGTGGGTGGCCTTTGAGGTTTCAAATGCTCATTCCAAGCCTAGAGTCTCTATTTCTGCTACATGCAGATCCAGATGTAGAACTTTCAACTACTTCCCAGCACCATGTCTACCTGCATGCTATCATGCTCCCCCATCTCAAACTTTGAAATTGTAAGCCAGCTCCAATTAAATGTTTTGGTTTTTTTTGTTGTTGTTGTTTTTTGTTTTGTTTTTTTTTGTTTTTTGTTTTTTTTTTAATGCGAGTTGCGACACTCATGGTGTATCTTCACAGTCGTAGAATGTTGACTAGGACAAAATGTAATGCAGTTTCTCTAAAGAAATAAAACCTTTCCTATTTACTTTTTATTTCATTAATGTGGGTGTTTTACCTACATGTTATTTCTGAGAACCATGTGTATGCCATGCCCACAGAGGCCAGAAGAGGGCATTGGAATGCTTGGGATTGGACCTAAAGATGGTTGTGAGCTGCCAGGTGAGTGCTGGGTATGGAACCCTGAGTCCTCTGCAAGAGCAGTCAGTGTTCTTCACCTCTGGGTCATCCCTCTACCCCCCTTAATACAAATTCTGATCTGCTTAAGCATTTTTTCTTTTTCTGGTGGAAAGGGCTCATCACTTCGGTACCACTTCAGTTTCTCAAAGAAACATGTGATCCCTCTTGCCTGACCCCATAAAAATAGGCTTAGAAGCATTACCTAATAGATTATTTCTATTCAATAGACCATATTAAGTTAAATGTGCACATAGACCTTATTAAATTAAATGCACATAAAAGCTATTATTTCCAAGATTTGAGCTGAAGGCATAACCAAATAAAGAAAAATCTTATTAAGGCTCATTAATGCTATCTATTATGCCATCTGTATTTTCAGAAATGGTTATTATTTCATGGGAAAATTCTTTCAAAAGCAAGGCAGTTTTGGGAGATACCATGTTAGATTATACCTTAATTCTGCAGGGCTGTGCATACCCCAGAGTAATGCTATTTATTAGTTTCTCAGCTTTTCCCACACAAACTATGAAGCTGTACTAATTGTAATTGATATTTCAAACCCCGCATGCCACTGCTACTCATCAGTTTTCCATGATTAGTACCACAGTATGCATAAGACTTTTCAGGCAGTTGTCTTACTTACTGTTTTATTGCTGTGAAGAGACACCATGACTACAGCAACTCTTACAAAAGAAATATTTAGTAGGGGGCTTTTCTTATACTTTAATAGACTCAGACTACTATCATTTTGGCAGGGAACATGGCAGGCATGGTGTTTGAGAAGTAGCTGAGAGCTACATTTTGTTCCCAAAGCAGAGAGAGTGAGTCTAGGCCTGTCATGGGCTTCAAAAAACCTCAAAGCCTACTCACAGTGACAAGCTTCCTCCAATAAAGCCACATCTATTCCAGCAAGGCCACACTTCCTAATCTTTCAAATAATGCTACTCCCTGGTGTCCAAGCATTCAAATATATTATCCTTTGGAGGCCATTCTTATTCAAACCACCATAGTAGTGATTGAGGAAGGGTTGGGTGTTATAATAAATAAATTTAGAGGCTTGAAAGATGGTTCAGTGGTTAAGAGCACTTGCTACATTTGTAGAGTATTTACTGCTCTAAAAGTCTTTGGAACTTTGGAGAATGGAGTCCCAGAATGGTTCGGACTGAGGTCTCATGGAACAACCAACATTTTTAGAGCACCAGACAATTTATACCCTGAGAGTGAAGAAAGGTCACCTGAGTAAAGACTTATGAGTTCAAGTTGCCGCAAAACTTTCATAGAGACTTATAAACAAATGATAATGTCCAGTTGTAATCAGTAATCTAAAGTAAACTCACTCCAATTCACTATACCCAGCATGGGCACAGAAGCACATTCTAAGGACAATTTTTGTGTTTTTCAAGGAACTGAGATCACAAAAGTCTTGTCTTATTTTCTTGGAGTTTTCTCATGAGCACTCAGAATTTCCTTTGCATGACTCCATTCTTGCTCCATTCTTGGTCTGTATTCGGAGGAGTATAATATGGGTGTACACACACACACACACACACACACACAAATAAACGTAAAATCTAAAAAAAAAAAAAACAGTATATTTTTGTAGGAAATAACTAGGAAATGTAATGGTATTTTGGAGAAGAGATTGAGATCCATATAGATGGATCTTTTTCTCGTGTTTTAAAGCCCAAACAAATGTGGTAATTTAACAAACTAAACCTATATGGCTTGAAGTCTTTCTCTAAGCAATTTGATAGCAACCCAAGTCACTCCTTTGACCCCCTAACCCATTCCCAGCTACAGAGTGGCAACTTATGTTGGAGATAATTGCTGATGGGACTGAACACAATCCTCGAAAGGAACAGAAATTAATGGATTAGAAAGTCTTTGATTTAATATATTGGTTGTGGAATACCATCTCCCCTTCCCCACTTTGGAGTTCAAAGCCCCAGTGCAAGGAATATGTATACAGATTCATACACACAAAACCATCCCTAGGTATCACAGTGGTAAATAAATTTAAATTTACTATTTGGAGACAGAACCTTCTGGGGCCCAGGCTGGCCTCAAACTCACTATGCAGTAATCTATAGATGATTTGAACTTTTGATCTTGTCTTCACCTTTCAGGGCGGGTCATCATTCCTGGCTTATGTGGTTCTTTGGAATTGAACTCAGGGCTTCCTGTGTGCTAGGCAAGCACTCTGCCAACTCAGCTCTGATTTTTCACTTAGCTATATTTTGTGCTTCATTTTTTCCCTTTATTGGGTCACTTTGATTTATCTGGTAACTACATCTTAGTAGCAACCTTGCTTCCCAAGTTAAGACTTTGTGTCAACTGTTACCTTCCCCTGGAATGGTTCCTTACTCAGTATCTGCTGCAAAGGCTTTTTCTATTAAAGAATTTTCTTGATCACACTGATAAGTATCTGGTGTGTTTACTACCCTTCCGAGGCAGCTGTATCTCTTCAGCTTTCTAATCACCTAGTGAGATAGGAGTTCACTCCTTCCAGAAGTAGGGTCAAGGTTCCTTGGTAAATTATGAGCCAGTCATGTGTCCAGAAAACAAAAATTACTCATGAGTACATCAATTACCTTTGACATGAGTAAAATAAGTTAAGAGAAATGATCTACAAGGTTGACTACAATATGATCACTCCTACAATGGGATAAGCAAATTGTGTTTGGCTCCCACGTTTGACTGAGTGGCATGTGTAGACTGTGTTTAGACCCTTAGCTGCTTTGTCATAAAATATACTTGAAGAACAAACAATCTTAATAAAGATGACCTCAATCTCTATCTAGTTTCTATCATAAATTCCTGAAAGGGCCCTTTGAGAAGATTCCCCTGTACAAGTACTTCTCACCATTATCCTTAATAAAATCTATTTTCATTTGCTAATTCTTTGTCTGTGTTTGATATTCTTCATCAGGAGATAAAAAAATCTGGAAACCAGAAGTTATTGCTAATTCTCAGGCATGTGTGGTTAAGACTAGGAAGGCTCTATTGTTCTCAAAAGACTCACACACCACCAGTGTTCTTAAACATGTATTTGTTTATTGTCTGCTTTCCCCCAGGGATATTCTTTTACTCTAAATTGAAGATGTTGTAGCTTTGTTGTTAAATGAATAAATGAAGGGATGTTTGAAGGAAGATTTAACTACAAGAAACTAGAGGAGGCTAGAAAGTCTGATTTTTCTCTGAAGGTGCTCTTTGAGAAAGTATAGTTCAAATGTGGTTTGTAAGTACATAGTTTTCTTTTTACAACATGCTTCAAGAAAGTGCCATAAAAGAAATCTAATTTTGTTTATATTTATATCTCATTTTTAGCCACTGAGACATTTTATTGAGATACTGTTGGAAATGATTAATTTTTAGATTTCATATTACCAAGAACAATAAGTAAGTAGAGAATTTTTTTCCAAATGAAGCATATTAAAGCTGAGATGTAGGTAAGATGGCCAAAGATGATCACTACCTATATCAAGTCCTTTACATTTATCTTCTAATTCTATGATATGTACATTTATCTTCAAAGTCCCACTCTGTATCTTTTGCTTTGATACTACACAAATATTACCTGTATTGTTTCTGAAATTCTACTTTTTTATTGCATACATGTTACAGTATCTTTCTATTCTCACAATTAACATATGCCACATGTTAATAAGAATTTTTATAATTAAATAAGAATTTTAAAAGACTCTCTGTAAAGCATCATGAGACATTTTATGATATATATGCCAATAGGGCTGTTCCATTTTTTTTCATAGAAAATAAGAACACCATTACTCAACCAATTCATGCTTCTTTTTGCCACTCTACAAATCTATATTGAAGCTGTACCTGCTCCACTGAAATATCCTCTGATAACACAAGCAAACCTGACTGTCCTCCTTCTAGGTGTCTAGAGAATTTCATTGTTGATGCTAAAATATTTCGAAGTTCAACTATATGTTTAGTGCACTAGGATGAATGAATGTATTTATGTTGTCTTATTGCTTTCTTAGTATCAAACTAACATTCTAAAATATACCACAAGTTTCTTGGAATTATGCCCCCATTTTTTCACATTCCCGCTAACCTTAAGTAAACTTTTATCATATTGAACTGAGTATAAAAGAGGGTTCTTCATTAAAAATTTCTATAGATAGAAAAGTCAGCTTTCCAGTTGATAGATACATTTTTAAAAATTATTTTATTTCATGTGTATAGGTGACTTGCCTACATGTATGATATGTATGTTTACCACACTGGTGCAATGCCAGAAGAGGGCACTGGAACCCTGGATTTACAGATAGTTGTGAACTGCCACATGGGTGCGAGGAATCAAAGTAAGGTCCTCTGGAAAAGCAACTGGTGCTATCAACTGCTGGTTCATCTCTCTGGTCCCTGTAGATACATTTCTTAATGGGTCCTCTATGTATTCTGGCTTTAATATTTTCTATTATATTTTAGATTTTATATTAGCATGTATTCAACATAATAATGGGTTTCATTGTGACATTTCATCCTTATATAATTTGATCATGAACATTTCCTCATTGTACTTATACCAGCTATCAATTACTATGTTAAAAACTACCTCCAAACACCATAACTTAAAACAGTGATTTATTACTTCTTATAATTGTGGGGATTGGACTCAGCAGGATGGTTGATCTATTCCATGGGATCCTAGCTGAATTCTTATTCATCAATACATGAAGCTTGGTGGTCCTCTGGTTTGCAGTGTCTGTGATGGCTATGCTTACACATCTGGCACCTTAGCTTTAGTGTCTGGCAGAGCTGTGACCTGACTGGATCACTCACTGTCTTTATTCCTTTAAGTAGACTATGGTAGCTGAATCCCAAGAAGGGAAAAGATTCCAGAAAGCTGCCAGGCTTCCTAATTACTAGGCCTGGAAGCCATACAGCTGGATGTCTGCCATAGCTTCCTGATCCAAGCAAGCCATAGGACTACTCAGAGGGCTGTCCTCTCTCTGCTGGAGAAACTATAGCTTCACATTGCACAAGGACATTGGAGTAGAAGGATTGGCAGCCATTTTCTTTGTCAGATAATCTATCACAACATGGTAGCATGAAGAGAATGTGAAATTATTTAGATGGATTGAAAAACTTGATTCGGAGAAAACAGAAACTTAGAGATGTGAAATGGCTTGCTCAGTATCCCACAGCTGTTTTCCTAACCTGTTTACACAGTCCCCAGATCAGCCAGATCCACACTACTGTGAGGTCATTTATAAGAGCCCCTGAATCAGAATCTGCCCTCCTTGACATCCGCAGGAACTCAGTTATGCACATTAAGGTGTGATGGAAAACCCATTGCTAATTTTACTTCCAAAACTATGGGAGAAAACATACTGCCAACCAAAGGAGATCATGCTGCAGTAGAGACTCAAGTTAACAAGAAAAGGACTGTACTTTCCTTATGGCTTATTACATATTTTTAAAGACTTAGTCTTAATTTACAAATGCTATGGAATTTAATCTTCAAAACAACTGTGAGTAGTCATGATAACAATTCTCTTGGCTTTTCTTCTCTATTTAAGTATGCATTTTTGTTATTTTTTTTTTTAAGATTTATTTATTTTATGTATAATGAGGACACCATTGCTCTCTTCAGACACACCAGAAGAGGGCATTAGATCCCATTGCAGATGGTTGTGAGCCACCATGTGGTTGCTGGGAATTGAACTCATGACCTCTGGAAGAGCAGTCAGTGCTCTTAACCACTGAGCCATCTCTCCAGCTCCATATTTTTGTTCTTGGAGATAAGGCTTGGTGTAGCCTAGGTCACCTGATATTTGATATATAGCTATGGATGATATTAATTTACTGATGCTCGTGCCTCCATCTCCCATTTGCTGAGATTATAGATAAATGTGTACCACCGTGCCCCCGTTATGTGCAGTGTTTGGAATCAGACACAAAATCTTTTGCATTTTGGGTAAGCACTCCGAGCCACATCATCTGTCTTGAACTTCCTTTGTCTCTCCTCTTTCCTTCTTTCCCCTTCCTTCCTTCCTTTCTTCATTCCTTCCTTCCTTCCTCCCTTCTTCCATTTCTTTCCTTTCCTTTCTTCCTTTTTTCTTTATTTATAATAGTTTTAATAGTACACATCCGATTTTCTGGGAACTCAGTCAGTAGCCCAGTCTGGCCTTTAACTTATGGCAGTTTTCCTACTTTGGCCTCTTGAATGCCGAGATTACATTCATGAGCTATCACATCTTCCATTTTCCAAAGCAGGAAACTGTTGCTCAGACTCAGGTCAAGTACTTTACTGGGTCACCAAAACGTGCACAGAGAGACTCAGAATCTGGAGTTTTCTAATTTCAAACTCTGTTCATAGTTACTATATGGTAGCCACTGGCAACTGCCACAGGCCAAAGAGTCTGAAAGCTTGGAGGAAGAGACAGTCAGTGGGAAGATGTGGCATGTGGCTGCCTTGGTGAGCTGTCACTACCTTCCTGAAGCCTCCCACTCCCAACTTGCCTCAAGTGAAGAGGTTGGCATGAGTGTGCGACAGATGGTACAGCCCCACTCTGCCGTATGCATGCTGCTCCCTGTTCCTGGGTGCACAGCTGCCTGACACAGACCTTGCCAATTGGGCAGCTGCCTCTTGGGGTATCTCCAAAGGCCATTGCTCAGAGAATTCAGTCCAACATTTTCCCTGCTTCCCCTTTGACAAAAATCTTCCCTTTGCTTCCCAGGTCTTCACCTGGGCCAGAGAGCCCTGTTTGCACTATGACAGGAAGCCAATACCAAACCTTGAATTGCTTATAACAGGTATGATGTGCATACAGAACTTTGAGAAATGTGGGAGCCAAAGGAAGGAGCATGGGAGGCTTCTCCCAGATCCCCTCTTTTGAGAGAGCTTAGCACCCACCAGGGTTTCCTTCTGACCAGCTGTGTGTGGGCTAGAAAGGCAATTTCCTTCTTGCTGTTTGCTGTCCAGGGATGACAGAGGAATAAATGAGGAATGAGGACCAAGAATAAGGCAAGGACATTTGTCTTCCCAGACCCAGAAGCTGGGAATAGAGAGGGCCCAGCAAGAAAGAATTCGTTTTCGTTGGAAAGAAATAAAGTGGTGTTTATGTTTGCTTTTGTCTAATCAGCACATTCAGCCAGCACAGTAGACACGGACAGTTGGCATCTTGCACTGAATGTGCAGGAACAGCAGCTCAGGTACTATTATTACTCTCTCTGGACTAAAACCGTGTTCATCACTTTCTTAGGGTAAGTGACTTGAGCTTGCTATGCCATAGGGTTCTCATCTAGTAAATGGAAGTACTTTTATATCCCCATAGGGATTGCTATAAGAACTAAATGGAATAATATATGTAAGCAGATTACGTAGCCCAGTGTGGCATTCAGTATATATTTGATCAAATGTTAGCTACTGATTTTAAAGTTTTTGTGAGGGCAGCAACTTTGTCTTGTCCTCTCCAAAACCAGTTCCTCGAACCCAATTATTTTGTGAATGAATGAGTGAGGCTGTCAGTGAACAAGTTCTATAATAGTTATTCTTGTGCTTCTTCTGAGAATTGATGGAGAAAGAACTGAGCACTTAGGTAATTTGTACACATGTGCAAGGAAAAATTGAATGTGTATATGGGAAGGGGGCTAGAAAGATTGGTTCAAGGGCTAGAGCACTAGATTAGCAGTTAGGTGTGCAGCTGCTCTTGCAGAGTACATAGGTTCTTTCCTAGAACCCACATCAAGCAACTCTCAAGTGCCTGGAACTGCAGAGTCAGATATCCTCTTCAGATTTGACATGCACACAGATGCATATATACATACATATATGCACAACTATTCATGTAGGCTCACAGACAAATACAAATACAAATAAATTTTTAAAAAAGACAAAAATAGGATCCTATCCCTGGCTGTTCTTTAGTTCAGGTGGGAGGAAAGGAGAGGTTGGGTAGGTGGGTGAGCACCCTCATAGAGGCAGGGGGAGGGGGGATAGAATAGAGGGTTTCCAAAGGGGAGATCTGGAAAGGGAAAAAACATTTGAAATGTAAATAAAGAAAATATCCAATTTAACAAAAAAGGACAAAAATTAAAATTTGTTCAGTATTGCTTAGATTGTCATAAATGATAAATCATTTTCCTCTAGACATCTCTCTTTTTTCTAGTTTTTTTTTTTTTAATCTTGTCTTCCTTTTCAAGATTGTGTCTCAAAGTTTATCTAAATAAATCCTTTCCAGACTCAGAGTAGAATGTGGGTAGTTATCTAAGGTCTTTTTGTAATTAAAAATGTTTTTATTTTATTTTATGTTTATTTGT
The DNA here is from genome assembly GCA_019843965.1 of Rhynchomys soricoides. Lineage (NCBI taxonomy): Eukaryota > Metazoa > Chordata > Mammalia > Rodentia > Muridae > Rhynchomys > Rhynchomys soricoides. Next base: position 4,889,593 of record JADRCH010007686.1, on the reverse strand, counting down.
GTTTTGCTTGCATGTTTGTTGTAGACCACACGTATTCATGTGGAGTTCAGAAGAAGGATTTGGATCCCGCTGAACTTATGGATGATTGCAGTCTACCATGTGGGTGCTGGGAACTGAACCTTAGTCCTTTGCAAGAACAATTACTCTTAATTTCCGAACCATCTCTTCATCTCCAGGCATGGTCTATCAATGCGGTTATTACTATTGTTTGTGTTCAGATTGAGTACCAGGACAATCATGTCACAGTCTTCCTAGGGTGAGAGAACACTATTCCTTTTTAATGTTTTTACATTTGAATTTTATTTATTGCATTTTTGAGAGATGCTCTCTCTTTGTAGTCTTAGTTGTCCTGAAACTCCATGTGTAGACCAGGCTGGCTTCAAACTCAGAGAGATCTTCCTGCTTCTGCCTCCTAAGTGCTGGGTTAAAGGTGTGCATTGTTTGTTCTCATCTTAGTTCATTCAAGACTTCGACATCTGACATCCATGAGCTCCTTTGTTTTCAAATGTTGTGGGAAGACAGGATGAGAAGGAAGACCTAAGAAACCATACATAAAAATCTAGTGAATGGCAGTGGAATTATTTCTGCTTAGATATTGAGTTTTGAGATGGTGGTATGGGATTTTTCACAGTTAAAGAAAACACAAAGATGCATTTGAGAGTCAGGATTGAACCTGAGCTACACAGCAAGAGTATCTAAAAAAACAACCAAGGGCTTGCTTTCTTTTGAGAGAGAGAGAGACAGAGACAGAGAGACAGAGAGACAGAGACAGAGAGACAGAGACAGAGACAGACAGAGAGAGACAGAGACAGAGAAAGACAGAGAGATATTTATTTTTATTTGTCAGTAGGCTCATTACCATTGCCACAGGGCTGCATGTCACTGTATTATTCTGCTGTATTTCCTGGGTATAGCTCAGTGGTAGAGTACTTGGTTGGCACCTGCAGTGCCTGCATGGGGCAAAACTGTCTCCACTTGAGAACATCTGAAGTAAGCAAGCTTCGTGTTAACATGTGGCTGTTGGGCTGAGTTCTAGACAGAGCATTCATGCAGACAGTTAACAGAGTGAATAACAGATGCAGTTCCTATTCTGGAGAACAAGAGCACATGCTTAATAGGTAGAATGACATGAGAGCAATAGGGGCTGGAGACTTTGGCTCAGTGGTTAAGAGAACTGGATGCTCTTCCAGAAAACCTGACCTAGGTTTGGTTCCTAGCACCAATATGGTAGTGACCCTGTTATGACCTCCTCAGGCACAAGACACATGTGTGATTTACATACATGCATGCAGGCAAAACACACATAGACTTAAAAATTTACAAAAAAAAAGGAAATGAAAATAGGCCTTGGGTTCATCCAAATGTAACATGCTTATTAAAGTCAGCCACAAGCTCCCTTCATTTTCTGCGGAAGATGAAACAGGGCTGCTCTGCTGAGATGGTAGCCTCACAGAGAGGGGTAAGAAACTTGACACTTGCAGTGTGCACATCCACTTTATATTAGGTTAAGACCCAGGGAGTCACTTGCCTTTTAGTGTTCCATTAGCTGCCTACCCAGAGCCTATGTGCCTTGTTCTAGAAACCTGTCAACCATGTAATAGGCAGAGCCCCACCTCATAGAAGTTGTTTTCTTCCAGCAGCTGGGTTAGTGTTTATACCTTGGAGAGGAAGAGTCATTTTAGCAGTTGCTGAGGATCCTCCTCCCCCCCAAATCTTTTGTACTGTACTTTTAATCCTCTTTAGTCAAGTTACCCTTTTGGATTTTGATGAATACAAGCGAGCTCAAGGATTCTTTTCTTTAAAAGTACTATCTGATACTGATACTGATGTATTGCATGAGACATCTCCATTTCAGGCTTCCAGCTATGAGTTCTGAGTGATTTCCCCCGTGTAATTGCACAGACACCCTTAAGCTCTTCAGGCTGTTGTAGTTTCAGGAAATCCAATTAGCTTTCCTCAATCGGAGAGGCATAGTGAAGTATTTTAAAGAAGGGAATTCAAACATGACCCCATTAGGTGTTTCCTCCTTGGAGTTCCCTATCGTTTTTTTTGCCTGTAGGCTGAACTCCAGTATTTACAAAGGTATCAAGCTTCCATGCTCTGAATGTTTGTGTCTCTCCAAAATCCAGGCATTGAAAACCTATTCACTATTGGTATGAGAAGGTGAGGTTTGTAAAGGTGGTGTGGTCACGAGGTTGGGTGCCTGTGCATGGGACTAGAGCCCTTAGAAAAGGAATCTCAGAGACTGCCTTGCACTATCTATCTAGCAGGTGAGAGCACAGGCTGAGCCAGAAAGTGGGACTCTTATCTTTATCTTAGAATTCCTAAGACTCCAAAACTATGAAACATGAATTTCTGTTATTTATATATGCAGAATCCATGATCAGCATGGCAGGGAGTATGGCAACTGACCAGCAGGCATGGCTCTAATACAGTGTGCTGAGAGCTTACATCTTGATCTTCAAGTGGGAGACAGAGAGAGCTAACTGGGAATAGTGTGAGCTTTTAAAACCTCAATGCTTGCCTCCAGTGACACACCCCTCCTCCAACAAAGCCACACTTCCTAATCCTTTCCAAACAGTTCCACCAACTGGGAACCAAGTGTTCAAATAGATGAGCCTGAAACAGATGAGCATGAGATCCATTCTGATTCAAACCGCATACCCTGCTTTCCTGGAAAACTTGGATAATTACTGCTCAATTTTTCTACTTCTCAATTCTGGTCAGAAGCATAGGTTAATTGTAAAATCATTATGCTGACACACACACACACACACACACACACACACACACACAGAATGATTCTATTTATGTTAAATTTTTGCCTCTCTCTCTCCCTCTCCCTCTCTTTTCTTCCCTCCCTCCTTTTCCTCCCTCCCTCCCTCTCCCTCCCTCTCTCCCTCTCCCTCTCTCTTTCCCTCCCCCTCCCTCCCTCCCTCTCCCTCCCCATCTCTCCCTCCCTCTCCCTCCTTCCTTTCCTCTCTCCCTCTCTCTGTGTAGGTATAGGTGCATATGTGTTTTCTAGAGTACATACATGTGTTAGTTAATGTCTAGGTCAACCTGTGAGACATCAATCCTTAGGAGTCATTCATCTTGCTTTTTGAGACAAAGTCTCTCACTTACCTGGAACTTGCCAAGTAGGCTAGACTGGCTGGGTAGTAAGATCTGGAGGCTGACTCCTAGCAACATCTGGAGTTTTGCATTCTCTGCCCCTATAGTAAACATTCATACTGTGCCTGTTTAGTTGCTGTTGCTGCTGCTGGTGTGTGTGTGTGTGTGTGTGTGTGTGTGTGTGTGTGTGTGTGTGTGTGTTTTATGTGGGTTCTGGCAATTAGATTCAGGTTATTGTAATTCTGAGGCAACATCATTATGAACTGATTCATGTCTGTAGCCTTATTTTGTAAAATACTAAAATTGGCTAGAACTAGAGTTATAGAAGTCAGATCAGTGGGTGACTTGGGTTGGGGTTTGTGGTTATTATGGAGTTGTCTAAACTTGTTAGGAGTGATAATGGTCCTTAGTGCTTAGATTTAGCATGGATAAATTTTCAAATAATTGGTTTGAATCTTGTAACTCACTTCAAAATAATCTCTAAGGAGATGTGAATATACCTAAACAAAACTGTATATTAGTGATTATTGAAGCTGGATACTGAGTGTGTGGCCTAAACATGTCATTCTCCACTTCTGCATATGAATGAATACTTCTTGGCTCAAACTGCAAGGAAATCAATATAAGACAAAGTTCACATTAATGTTTCTTGTAAAAGGTTTAAGTGGGTGTCAGAGGAGCTAGCATAATCAAAGACTCTTTTGCTCATTAACATAATATCGATTAATTTTTCATAATGGATATGCAACAAGGAATAAAGGTTATAAACAGCCCTATAGTTATGATACTAGCTTTGTAAGGTTACAAGACAGATTACCATAATAACTAAGCAAATATACCATGCAGCATTTGACAGAAATGCCAAAGGGGATTGGAAGTGGTGGAGGTAAAACTTAGGCAGGCTTCCTGAGGAATGGAGGACTCCAGGTGGATCTTTGTAATAATTAACATTGATTGCCAACTTAATGGGACCTAGAATCACATAGAAGACATACCTCTGGGCAGGACTTTGAGAGAGCTTCTGTGTTGGTTTAGTTGAGATGGAAAGTCCGAATGTGAGCATCCATTCTCTGGGTTCCCAGACTAAATAAAATGTAGAAAGATTGCTGAGCACTGGCCTTCATCTCCATGTAATTCCTTATTCCAGAAACAATGGGACTGGCTGCTTCATGCTCCCAAGAAAAGTGAAGGATGCTCTTAGTTCATGTAGCTAACTGGGACTGAGCATTTGTATTAATTACTTGTCTCATTGACAACATGCCTAGTGTCTTAGGGTCTACATTGTTGTGAACAGACACTATGACCAAGGCAACTTTTATAAGGACAACATTTAAGTGGGGCTAGCTTACAGGTTAAGAGGTTCAGTCCATTATCATTAAGGGGAGGACATGGCAGCATCTAGGAAGGCATGGTGTAGGATGAGCTGAGAGTTCTACCTCTTCATCTGATGGCAGTTAGGAGAAGACTGGCTTCCAGGCAGCTAGGACAAGGGTATTAAAGCCCACACCCACAGTGACACACCTACTCTAACAAGGCCATACCTCCTAATAGTGCCACTCTCTGGGTCAAGCACAAACCATCACACCTGATAAAAAACCACTTAAGGTAGGAAGGGTTTATTTTGGCATACTGTTCTACAGACTGCCAAAAATGAACATGGGTTCATCATGTTGGGTAAGGCACAGTGATGGAAGTAGAATGTGGCTGGTCACATTGTGGCTGTGGATTTGTAGTAGTGAGAAAGATGAATGATGCTGCCCAGTTTACTTTCTCCTTTTTATTCAGTCTGGACTCCAGCTAATGGGATGGGGCCACCAACATTCAGGGGTGGGGTGCCTTTCCTCTTCAGGTAAACCTATCTGGAAATGCCATCACAGACATGCACAAAGATGTGTCTCCTACATGATTTCAAATCCTCCTGTCAAGCTGATAGCATTATAGCATTTTAGCATATATTTTTTATAATGAATGTGCAACAAGGAATAAAGGTTATATATATATATAATATATATAATCTGTGTGTGTGTGTGTGTGTGTGTGTGTGTGTGTATGTGTTACTAGGAAAAAAACTACAACCAGGAGCAGTCCAAAGTTTCAACCAAAGGGGAGAAGGTACTGTTCTCTGTGAGGTAGTAGTGTACATGTGGTAGTTGGGGAGAATGAGCAAAGAAATAGACTGAAGTCTTTGTTACCTCAATGATTTTGGCATTTATATTGATCAGTGTGGTGTGTCTTCCCATTGGCTTGAAAACAGACTCCAAAGGTGGGGCTGGAGGGAAGGGGAACATGTGGGCTGGTTACTGTGTTCATTTCATTTGTCCCTTGTGTTTACCTCCCGTGTGCTACATATGTATCACTCCATAGCTTATTATTTGTAGTCAAAGATACCCTCCTCATTTCTAGCTTCCCCCCTCCTCTCAAAATATCTTCACTTTGAAATGCAGTGTAAAGCCCTGCCACCCAATTGCAGTTCTTGGACTGTGTGGTGGTTTGGATAAGAATTGTGCCCATAGGCTCATATATTTGAATGTTTGACTCCCAGGTGATGTACTATTTACAAAAGATCAGGAGGCATGGCCTTGTTGGAAGAGGTGTGTCACTGATGGTTGGCTCTGAGGTTGTACAATGCCACACCAGGCCTAGTTTTGATTCCTCTCTGCCTGCAACTTGTAGAACAGATATGAGCTCTCAGGTACTGTTCCAGTGACCTGACTGCCTGTTTTCATGTTCCTTGCCATAATGTTCATAGACTAAACCTTTGAAACTATAACGAAAGTAGTAACCAACACCCCTTCATGGCCTCTGCATCAGAGCCTGCCTCCAGGCTCCTACCATTTGACTTTCTGTCTTGCATTCCCTCAATGGACAGTGACTCAGGATATGTAAGTTAAATGAACTTTTTCCTCCCAAAGTTGCTTTTGATTATGATGTTTCATTACAGCAATAGTAACTGTAGACATCATCATTGTCAACTGGGAGGAACCTCAGGTCTTCTCCATCAATATCCATGCTAGATTTTAAGAAATGGCAGGTAAGGGAGATAAAGGATGTGCTCAACAACTTGATATATATATTAAGTGTTTGTTTGTTTAGAAACGTCTCACTATGTAGCCCTGGCTGGAACTCACTATGTAAACCAGTCTGGCCTGGAACTTTCCCAGAGACCCAACTGTTTCTACCTCCTGAGGAATAGGATCAAAGGTGTGTACCACCATACCCATCTACTAGCATCCCATGAATATGCATAATTATTATATGTCAACTAAAGTAATATTAACTAAAAGAAAAATTAATGTGACCATGAGAAAACATGTAGAAGTTGTAGAGATAGGGAGACAATTCAACATATTTTCAAAGTATAAATTGGAAGGATTTTTGTCTAATTGCATGTTGGCTATGGAAGTGACTGAGACTTGGAGATCCAAAGCTTTGGGCCTTAGGATATGGAAAGACAGAGTTGCCTTTGACATGGAAAGAAGGCTAAGGGTATCCAGGTTGGAATTTAAAGCCTAGTTCATAAACCCTCAAGTCTGCAGTGAATAATAACATCAACTTCCTTAAAGCCGAGCATTATGACCACAACATAACTTTCTAAAAACCACAAAATGGCTTTTCCATCTGATCAAATTTGAAAAGGTATTGAGGAGTATAGGAAGTCAGATCTGTAAATTTTTAGGGCATTTTTGAAAGATGTTGGCAGGTAATGGCAATATGCTACCCATTCTTCTCCATGGCATCCTAATTTTTCACACCCAAAATGCACCTGGGTAACTGAGAATGTATTTGGTTCTTTTCCTGTCATGGCTGGTGGCTGTAGCAAGGGGCATATTGCAGTATAATTTGTTATTACAAATTTTACAGCATAAAATGGTGGAAGAGTTTATTGTAATCCAAAACCTGGCATTCATCCTAATCTAATTTTCTCTTGCTGTGACTTCGGAGTAATGTTGACTTTCTTGCTAGCTGACACTTTGCACCACCAGCTTCGAATCTTATTTATTTGGTTTTGCCTTTCACTGTCATTTCATTGGCTTCTTTCTCCCCATCTTCTCATGAGACATAAGGTTATGATTTAAATGATAGAAAATAGAGCATGATAATGGTGTAGCCATTGAGTTATCCAAAAATACTTTCATATTTATAAAAGTTCTGAATAAAAGTACATGTTCAGGTACTTTGGCCATTGGTATATAATAGTTTTTGTGGTCAGCTACTGGGTTATTTTGGGCCAACAGCATAGAGAACAATTTTAAATAGGCAGTAGTTCATTTTTTTCAATAATTTTATTATTCACTATCACTATCCCATTATATTTCTTTCAGTCATTTTCTGCTATTAACACAGCCCCACAGCAATACAAAAGTGTTGGGTATTAGCAAATTATCCAAATATATTTGAAAAAATACTGTGTTAGTGATTCAGAGGTCCAGGCTTCTAAACAATTTTCTGTAGTTTCTTTTGGGTCTATCAAGAGGTGAGTTCTTTGTTCCTCTTTTGTGTTTTCATGCAATTATAAGTAATTCTATATGAAAGATATGATAATTTGACAGACATTTGCTATTTTATTCATCTTGGAGCAGTATAATAAAAGATCATAGACTGTGGCTTAAATGGCATGAATTTCTCACAGTTCTAAAGTCTGCAAGTCCATGGGTCAATATAACAACATATTTGCTTAACATTGAGAACATCTTTCTTGGAACTCAGAGAGCCACCTCCTCACTACAGCCTCATGTGGCCAACCCCATCATAGGAACACTGTCCCATGACTTGGGAAGATTGTTATTCAGCCCTTAACAATCAAGTTTCAGTGGTATTTGTTACATAACTCTCATTTAAAAATCTCCTTTGTGGCTATTGTAATTGGGAACAGGAATCACTCTCTTAGGATGAAATTAGAATAGAAGTAGCAAGGGCTTCTTATTGTATTCTCATTCACCATGAGATAGAATACTCAGAAGACAAGAAGGCAGAAGACTGATATCAGCAGCCTGTGGGTTTGTAGGAAGTGTGTAGATTCTGGATCTGTTTTAAATGGAGTCCTAATAAGATTTTTGGATTCTATGAGTTACTTTTCCTGTTTCTGCAACAAAATTTGTGACCCACCTTCAACAAACAAACAAATGACAAAAACAATAACAGTAAAACAAAACCTGAAGGAAAGAAGTTTGTCATCCCAACCTATCATGAAGGGAAAGGGATGAGTAGCTGCTTACACTATATCTGCAATCAGAAAGCAGAGAGCTGATTCCAGGGGCACATTTCCTCTGGTAATGCTCCTCCTTCTAAAGGTTTCATAGACTTCTAAAATACCATCATCATCCAACTGGGGACCAAGTTTTCAAACACCTGATCTTACGGAAGGAAAGCATTTTATATTCAAATCACAGCACTGCTGGATAACTAGGATATGTTAATCATCACTGACAATTTGTCTGGACTTGAAATCTCCTAGGACACATAGTCTAGGTGTGTATTTCCAGAGACATTCTATCCAGGAGGGAAGAACCACCTTGGACTTAGCACCACCATACCAGTTGGATTCTTGAGTAAATAAAAAGAACAATAGGAGAAAACCAGGTGAGCCTTCATTTTTCTCTGTTTCCAAGTCATGGTCCTCTGGTCATGACTTCCCTATCATAGGGGACTTTATCTCCTCAGACCAAGAGCCAGAATAAAACCTCTCTACCTCAAGCTGCACTTGTTATGTATGTTGGCACATCAACCAGAAAGGTAACTAGTTTAATAACTGTATTACATAGATCATGGGTAACTGAAAGGATTTTCCCCTGAAACATTGGAATAAAGCACTACAGTAGGAAGTAATGACTCCTGAATACTTTCTACATCTATTAAGTGAGAAATGCTGGGAAAGTGAAGCCACATGTGTTTATGTGTCCATATCAAACATAGATTTCTACTACCAAATAGACTATGTTGTTGAACTTTCCTAAATGATAATATTTTCACTTCAATATGTATGCTAATATACCTTTAGTGAAGAACAAATTGAGTAAAACTTTGGTTTAAGAGAGAATTAAAGCAGCTTGAATTTGCATACAATGCAATGTTATTGAGCCAGATGATCAAAATAGTCATTGCAGCTGTGCAATACTAAAGACATACAAGGAATCCCATTCTTAGCTCTTTCTAGTCCCGTTTCTTCTTTTCCAATTTAAACCAAAATAACAAATCTATTTCTCTCAAATTCTGTCTGTTAAATTCTGTGCTTTTCTGTTTGCAGTCAAGATATTTCATTAAAAAAAAATAAAGTCACAGAGTTATTACAAATGTAATGTATAATCTAAATGTACACCTACAATCCACGTGTTACTGTTTAGCTAAAAAATGGTTCCATCTCCTCCTTTTCTTCCTCCCCTCTCCCTCTCTTCTATAGTGACTATTAATTTAAAATCTGTGCTACTGTATTTCAACATAGTTCGTGTCTGATTTTGAGAATATTGCATAAAATTTTAGGATATTGCGAAAGGATTTTCAATTTACTATGAAAGACAACCCTCCCCCCCCACCTCTTGCATCCTTTGCTTTCAAACAGTCAATGCAAGTTTTTCCCGTCTGATGAAAGCATTTCTGCCTTTACTTTTTTGCTCTCTCTCCCTCTCCCTCTCCCTCTCCCTCTCCCTCTCCCTCTCCCTCTCCCTCTCCTCTTCCTCTCCCTCCTTTTTCCTCCCTCTCTCTGCATATGTATGTTCATAAGTGCACTCACCCATGTATGTGAGACAGATTGCTCCTAGGCATCTTCCTCAATTACTCTATACCTTGCTTTGTTTGATTTTTAAGACAGGATTTCTCTGTATATCCTTTGCTGTTCTGGAACTTGCTCCATAGAGCAGGCTGGCCTTGAACTCACAAAGATCCATCTCTTAAATTTTGGGATTAAAGGCATGAGCCACTAGGCACGACTTTAATTTTTTTTTTTTGAGGCAGGGTCTCTCACTGAATGCAGAGCTTATCAATTTACATATACTGGCTGGCTATTGAGCTCCAGAAATCTACTTCTCTCAACCTCTCCAGTCGTTGGGGTTACAGGTATATGTCACTACACTCAGATATTATATGGATGCTGAAGGATCTGAACTGAGGTTCCCATGCTTACATAGGAAACACTCTACACACTGATCAGTCCTCCCAGCACCAATGTCTATGTCAAGAGCAATATTACAGAGCCTTCCATGGTGAAGGTAAACTTCATAAAGTGCTGCCTTACTGGGAGGATCACTACCTTTTTCATTGCACCTGCCCAGTTGATCTTGACCCAAGTTGCTTGAAGGGCAAGGAATATTATTAGAATCTTGGCCATATGTAGGCAAGAGCTTGACATGGGTTTTAAGTTATCATTCTATTTTGTCATGCCTCCATGGAGTCAAGAGAGTTTACACAATTAACTCTGAAAAATATCGAGTTTCATGTCTTTCACCCTTCTCAGGAAGCAAGCCAGAATTGATTGTGCATCAGCCTGGATATCAGCATCCCATGGGAGGCCAGTATTCATGAGCTATCTTTCAGGATCAATAGTGACAATCCAAGGACAAAACTGTCACTGTGCTTTGGGCAGCTTTTCTCACTTTTACATTGGGACTTGAACATGTTGACCATCCACCTTGCATTTATATTTTATCATTCAATTAATTAATCAATTATATTTTTTGAGACACAGTCTCACTGTGTAGCCCCAAGTAACCTAGAACTCATTGTATAGACCAGGCTGGCCTTGAATTCACAGAGATCTTCCCATCTCTGTTTCCCAAGTGTTGGCATCAAAGGTGTATGTCCAGGCCTGGCTGAGTTTCCTTTGTAATGAAACAATAGTATCATTGTCTTGTAGAAAATAACTATTATTTTGGTAATAAATATATTTTGGTAACTCCTCAAATAGCAAGGTTGTGTTTTTGTATTACTTTCTATAGTAGGCTTAGTTGGTTGAATCCAGGGTAACATTTCTGATTCTCTTTTGGCACCAGATAAAACACAACTGTATGTAGGCAGTAATGTGTGCATCCCCAGGGTATGAGTCTAAATCAATGTTCTAACCTGATTCTTTAAGTCAATGTGTGACAATTCCATTTCCTTTGACAAAGACTTCCTTTTTTAGCCCTTCTTACGAAGTAGGTAACCTCATGATTCTTGACCAATGAGATAAGGGTAGTACGTTGACGCAACAGCCTAGAAACACATTTTTTTTTTCCCTTTTGGTCTGCCTTAGTTATCCAGGTCTCTGGCAATTTTCATTTGTTCAGATTGTGTAAGTCAGTTATCTAGCTCAAGTTTGCACATTTATGTTCTGTTCCAATTCTGCTACAGGTCGTTCTCAGCCTTCCTAATGCTTCAGTCCTTTAATACAGTTCTTCATGTTGTGGTGACACTGACTATAAAATGATTTTTGTTTTGACTTCATAGTTGTAATTTTGTTCCTGTTATGGATCACAGTGTACATATTTTTGGAGATGGAGGTTTGCCAAAGGGGTCACAATGTACAGGTTGAGAACTAGTGAGTTTCAGCTATTGCACTTTTCAACATCATTTTCATTTGCTCATTTTTAGTATCATTTCTGTTATTATATTCATAGTCCCCATTCAGTGATAGTTATTATAGTTTTCTTTACATCTTGGAAAAACTACCTTCCCTTAATTTTTATTTATTGATTGGTTATATTATTTTCCATATATGAGTGTTTTGCTTGCATGAATGTCTTTGCAACACCAGGATGTCTGGTGCCTGAGGAGACCAGAAGAGGATGTCTGATTCCCTGGACCTGAAGTTACAGGTACTATATAGGTACCGGGAATTGAAAGTAAGTCCTGTGGAAAGACAAGGCTCATGGACACTGAACCATTCTCTCCAGCCCTTCCCTTAAGTTTTAAAACACATTGATAATAACTGCCTTGAAGGCTGCTGAATCCAGGTACTAGATCTGTTCAGGGCCACGAATTTGGTGATCTTAAAACTCCCTTTGTTGTGTTGACTATGAATTACAGTCTCCTGCTATTTTGTTGTTAAAATCTACTTTGAAAGGTGAATATTTTCATTTTTGGTCTTCTGCTGGATGGGTGTGCTAATACAACTGGGTACTGGTGAGGGCTATAGACTGATGACTTTCCAGTCTTTACGGGGTGGGAGGAGAGGGAGAGGGAGAGGGTAATTTCATGAATAGACCTTTCTGAAGCCTTGGTTTTTAAGGGCTTTGATCTATTCATGAGGACTTCACCCCCAAGTTTTAATGATCTGCTGAAGGCCCAATGTACCTCCAAAAACAATCATATTGGCAGCTTGGATTTGACATACAAACTTGATGGGGGAATGCGAATACTTTGTCCATTGTAATATATTGTACAAAGTGTGGAATCTGAACATTTCTCCCTCAAGATTGTTTTTGATGATTTTGTTTGCTGATTTGTTCTCTATCCATATAGAGTTATTTCCACTCTTGCCTCAGTCCCCAGGTTGTGGGCTAGGATAACTCTGCTGTTTCATTTTTGTTTATCTTCTTGTTTTGTCATTAACTTGAGTTCTTATGACTTAACCTTTCATCTCCACTCTTTCAGTAAGGATTTTACCCTCTGCTGACAGATTAGGGTGTGAGCATAGAGTCACCCTCCACGTTGGAGCTGTTGTCAGTATCAAATTGTTTCCTGTACCTCAGGGTTTCCTCCCATTTGCAAGCAGTCTCCCAGTTACCTAAGACTTTCCTGAGAATTTAGACTCTCTCCAGTTTGCTCTGTGCTTGTATGCATTAAGGGACTATGTAGCACCCCCACTCCCCCGGATCTCCAATTTCAAAATCTACCTGTTACTTTTCTGGCTTTCCATCTGTATACAAATCCAAGTGTAAATACAGAGCTAACGATACTCCCTTTTTGCTTCCTGTAGAATCTGCTATTTTAAAATTTATTTTTCTTTATTTTTATTAGACATTTTCTTTATTTACATTTCAAATGTTATCCTTTTTCCTGGTTTCCCCTCCAAACACTCCCTACCCCATCTCCCTTTCCCCTGCTTCTATGAGGGTGTTCCCCCACCCACCTACCCACTGTCCATTCCCTGGCCTGGCATTCCTCTACACTGGGAAATCCAGCCTTCACAGGACCAAGGGCCTCTCCTCCCATTGATGCCTGACAAGGCCATCCTCTGCTACATATGCAGCTGGAGCCATGGGTCGCTCCATGTGTACTCCTTGGTTGGTGGTTTAGTTCCTGGGAGCTCATGGGGGGACTGGTTGGTTGATATTGTTGCTCCAACATATAACTAGGACACATGCTCCACTGTGTTCATAGCAGCCTTGTTTATAATAGCCAGAAGCTGGAAAAAACCCAGATGTCCCTCAACAGAGGAATGGATACAGAAAATATGGTTCATTTACACAATGGAGTACTACTGAAAAAAACAATGACTTCATGAAATTCTTAGACAAATGGATGGAACTAGAAGATAACATCCTGAGTGAGGTAACCCAATCACAAAAGAACACATGTGGTATGAACTCACTGATAAGTGGATATTAGTCCAAAAGCTTGGAATACCCAAGATACAATTCATAGACCACATGAAGCTCAAGAAGAAGGAAGACCAAAATGTGGATACTTTGGTCCTTCTTAGAAGGGGGAACAAAATACCCATGGGAGGAAATACGGAGACAAAGTATAGAGCAGAGACTGAAGGAAAGGCCATCCAGAGACTGCCCCACCTGGGGATCCATCCTCTATACAGTTACCAAACCCAGACACTATTGTGGATGCCAAAAAGTGCTGGCTGACAGGAGCTTGATATAGCTGTCTCCTGAGAGCATCTGCCAGAGCCTGACAAATACAGAGGCAGATGCTCACAGCCAACCATTGGATTGAGCACAGGGTCCCCAATGGAGGAGTTAGAGGAAGGTGTGAAGGAGTTGAAGGGGTTTGCAGCCCCATAGGAGGAATCAGCTATTTTACCTGCAGCACAAGTCTCACAGAGGACTTTGCCTCAAGTCCCAGTCAATATTGCTCCATCTAGCGGCAAATTTGATTTTACACTGTTAGCTCACTAAAATAAAAAGCAGTATCACTTTACTGATAAGCCAGGTTGGTGTATAGGACAGTGAGTGAGTGTGTGTGTGTGTGTGTGTGTGTGTGTGTGTGTGTGTGTTGCAGTAAGGCCCCAGATGTCACTATTTCACTTAGGTTTATTAGTTCTTCATAAGTAAGTATATCTAACATTGCCTATCCATGCTTTGTTTTGAAAGTCTTGAAATGACAATTATTGGGAAATTTTGTTTAGTTCTATAATTGTTTGGGGAAGAAATTTCCTGACTGCTTTACTCTGATACTATTGAAAATCTTTCTTTTACAGTTAATATTATTTTTTGCTATTAATTACTTCATCACTAGAATAATTGTGCTTGGTTATGATACATAGTCCTTTTATAAATTTCCATGTTTAATTAAATTTTTTTTGAGGCAAGGTCTCAATAGTAAAGGCTAGTATGGAACTTCTACATAGTGCATGCTGCCCGGGAACACCTGATCGTTACATTGCTCCTTCCTAAGTAGTACAATTGACAGACCTATGCCACTAAATCCAGCATTATAACCTCATTTATTGATTGATTTTTTTTTTCTTTAGCAAAATGTCGTTCTATGTAATCTTGGAGGGCTAGCCTTGACTTCATTGGTAGACCAGGAAACCTAAACTTGTAGTAGTGGAAAGATTACTTTGCCATTCCAAATACTGGGATTACAGTTATATTTCACCACAGCCAGCATATTTTTCTACTTCATTTAGTGACATTTCATCAAGGATTTACCTGTATATGTCCATACTTGGTATTGTATTCTAGTTTTATTTTCTTATATCTTTGTGTTGGTCTCTCTTCTCTTATGGATCATTGGCCAATTTGGTCCACAAGGCCAATGGGAGCAGAGATGTCAAATGAGATGTGGTGGTGGAATCCCTGTGAGTACGTATGCCAAATAACCACACTGGGACTACTATCAGGAGGCAGCTCAATTTTACTTAAGGTAATTGAAGGCTTATAAAGTATTGGGGGACTGAGGGCAGCAATATCCAGGATGGGCAAAGGTCATTGGCTGAGGGGGAGAGGGTTGGGTACCTGAAATGTCTCATTAGCATGGGGAAGCATTTCAGGAATCTCAACTGCTGGTTGAATAGGTTTTATCAGAAGAAAAGAAATTGATCCTGTAATCTAACTGAGGCTATGTGACATGCTTCAGGTAGAGGCATCTGTGGGGTCTTAAAAGTCCCCAGACAAGGTTAGAAAAGGAGAAGCCCTGTTAATAAAGGGGGTCTCCCATATTTCACCTAGCCCAGAGGTTATCTGGTCATGGTGATTTCAACCTTAATTAGCAGAGTTTTCCCACATCTGTGTTTTGGTATGTGAGTAATGCTTATTTCATAAAATTAATTGGGCATCACCCTCTTCAATTTTCTGGAAAACTTTGTATATAATTGGTCTTATTACTTTGTTGCCAGAGTCCCCAACAGAGAGATTGTCTATTATGCTTAAGAGTCCTGACAACTTATTTTGGGTTCATCGCTGTTAGTCTAGTCCAGAGGTCAGCAAGTACTTTCTGTGCAGGGATGAATAATAAATAAGGTAGAATATGCAGTCTGTATTCCAACTAGTTGGCTTTGCTATTGTATTACAAAGGCAACCATGGACATTACATGACCCAATAAATACAACTTTGCGTCAATAAAACTTTATTTATGAAAACAGATGGTAGCTCTGATTTGGCCTGTGGATTGTAGCTTTAGGAAACATTATTTCTGGGGCTGGCTGATGGCTCAGAGGTTAAAGGGGATTTGACACCCTCTTAAGTCCTTTGTGAGTGCTACGTATGCTTGTGGTACACAGGCATGCATGCAATCAAGACACCTGTACACATAAATATAATAAAAAATTTTAAATATTTTTATATTTCTTTGTCTTTTACTTTGAAAGTTTTAGTGATGTTGGGTTAGTCTCCCTGCTTTATATGTAGCTCAGCTTTGGGAAGTGACCCTTGGAAATAGCAGTTCATGCTTTTATCCTCCTTAGTGATCAAAATGAGATCATTTACAGGAAATATATTTAGCTCCCTGGCTTCCATCTAAATGATCAACACAATGAGCAGTCAGTTTTATTAGACTACTTCTTTCATAAGTTAGCTAGCAAATGGCTTGTTGGAATAATAAACACATAAAAGAAACATAGAGGCTCAAATCTCTCCCAGGACAAAAATGCCACTGACAGATGAGTCTGCTGGGCTCAAAAGCTACTGAACTTCTCTCATTTTGTAGAGAAAAAAATATCCTACCTGTATATGATGACAAAGCAAGACTCAGAGATTTACCCGTGGGTGACCTTTTTGTTAAAACAGACAAATTTTAGAAGCCCCATCAATACTTTCAAATTTTAAGAATATGCAGAAGCACTTTATGTCTGACCACAATTGTAGGGCATGAGAACTAATGGCTGCCTTTGATATTTATAGAAGAATACATAAGATTATGGAGGGAGTAGGGTGGGGTGGTAGCTTTTTCCAGACAATAAAAATTATGAACCAGAATGTATAGATTGACAGTTTTTCACCAGAGAATGGGATTGAGAGTTACAGTTATATACATTTTATTTCTTTTAATTCTGAGAGCAAGCTGATTATTCTCAATATAGACACCAAGAAAAGAAAACTAAACTGGGCATGGTCATGAACTCCTATAACCTTGCCAGAAGCATCCAGACACACACACACACACACACACACACACACACACACACATACACACCCCAAACCTCATAGAAACACAAAGTCATAAATCATAATACATAAGCAAAAATAAAACCAACACCAAGCAAGCAAGCAAACAAACAAACAAAAAACACAGGATGAAAAATGCCCAAGCAAAGCGATATGAGACAAAAGGTAGACAAAAATACCTTTGAGTTCATTTTGTATTGGCAATCTACTGCTAGGTATGGGTCCTACTCTCAAGTTTTAAACCTTTCTTTAAGTGTTAATAAGCCTTTTATGTTTCATCTATGCAGAATTCTCTTTAGTTATGCACTCCATTTTCAATTGCGTTATTTAGGGTTTTGATATCTAGTTTCTTGAGTTCTTTATATATTTTGAGTATTAGTCCTGTATTTGATATGTAGCCATCCTGTAGGCTGCTGTTTTGTCTGACTGACAGTGTCTTTTGCCTTAAAGAAGCATTTCAGTTTCATGAGGTCCCATCTATTAATTATTGATCTTAGTGTCTGCAATATAGATGTTCTGTTCAGAAAGTCTTCTCCTGTGGCAATGAGTTCAGAGCTATTCCTAACCTTCTCTTCTTCCATATTCAGTGTGTTTGGCCTCATGTTGAGGTCTTTTGGAGTTAAGTTTTCTGCAGAGAGATCATTATAGATATATTTGGATTCCTACCTGCAGCCATCCAGTTTGACCAGCACCATTTGTTGAAGATGTTGTCTTTTCTCTACTGTGTATTTATCGTTTCTTTATTTTAAAAAAATCAGGTATCCACACATTTATGGATTCATATCTGGGTCTTCAATTCAATTTGTCTGTTTTCATGCCAATAACATGCTGTTTTTCATTACAGTAGCTCTGTAGTACAATTTGAGATCAGAGATGGTGATACCTCCAGATGTTCAGGATTGATTTTTGTCTTTTTGAGACAGGGTTTCTCTGTGTGGCCTTAACTGTCCTCAAACTCACTGTAGACCAGGCTAGCCTCAGACTCACATAGATCTATCTGTTTCTGCCTCCCAAGTGCTGAGATTAAAGATGTGTACCATCACTGATGGGCAAATATTGTTTTACCTATTCTCTCTCTCTCTCTCTCTCTGCTTCCATATAAACTTTAAAATTTTTCTTTTAATTTCTGTGAAAACTTCAATTAGAGCATTGATTGGGATTGTCTTGAATTTGTAGATTGCTTTGGCAAGATGGACATGTTCACTATATTAATCCTACACATCCATGAACATGGCAGATTTTTCCATCTTCTGTTGCCTTCTTCAATTTTATTTTCCAGTGTTTTAAAATTTTTATTCTATAAATCTTTCACTTGCTTGGTTAGAATTATCCCAAGATATTATTATATTCCTCCTCCTCCTCCTCCCTTTTTCTCCTCTTCCTCCCCTTCCTCCTCCCCATTCCTCCTCCCCCTTCCTCCTCCTCCTCGTTCTTTGGGTCTACTGTAAAAGGTGTTATTTCCTTGATTTCTTTTTCAGTCCATTTGTCATTTGTATATTAGAAAGCTGTTGATTTTTTTTGTGTTAATTTTGTATCCAGCTACTTTGCTGAAAGTGTTTATCATCTGTAGGAGTTCCCTTAAATATCACTTATGTATGCAATTATATAAAGATATTTTCACTTCTTTCAATCTAATTTGCATCCTCTTTATCTCCTTCACTTGCTTATTGCTCTATCTATGACCTCAATGGCTGTATTGACTAGGTATGTAAAGGGAAGACATTCTTATCTTCTTCCTAATTTTAACAGAAATGCTTTTGAGTTTTTCTCCATTTAGGTTGTTATTGACTGTGGGCTTGCTGTAAATTGTCTTTATTATGATAAGGTATGTCTCTCCAGGATTATTTTAAAAAATTAATCTAGGTGTGGTGGCAGATTCCTTTAACCCCAGCACTGGGGCAGCAGAGGCAAGTTACATGAGACATACAACATGAGTTCCAGGCCACCAAGGGCTCTTCCTGAAAAAAAAAGAAAAACACACAAAAACCTCTTACAAAAGGA
Source organism: Rhynchomys soricoides (assembly GCA_019843965.1). Classification (NCBI taxonomy): domain Eukaryota; kingdom Metazoa; phylum Chordata; class Mammalia; order Rodentia; family Muridae; genus Rhynchomys; species Rhynchomys soricoides. The sequence continues at coordinate 4,870,729 of JADRCH010007686.1, read as the reverse complement.
GGGGAGAAGGAGGAGGAAGAGGAGGAAGAAGAGCCAGAGAGATGGCTCAGTAGTTGAGCTGCTCTTAAAGATGACCTGGTTCAAATTTCAGCACCTACATGGTGGCTAACAGCTGCCTGTATCTCCAGGTCCAAGAAATCTGATGCACTCTTTTTGTTTCTATGGGTATTGTATACAAGTGCTTCATAGGCACACATGCAGGCAAAACACCAATAAACGTAAAGTAAACATAAATAAATTCTTTAGAAAAATAAATGAGGAAGGGTGGTAAGAGTAGAGGAGAGAGGTAAGGGAAAGTAAAAGAAGGAAGGATTGGAGAAAAGGAAGGCCGATGAAATGAAATTAATAAATTCGCTTAAAACAAGCTTTCCTGATTGTGTGTGTGTGTGTGTGTGTGTGTGTGTGTGTGCGCGCGCACGCACATGTATAGGTGGGTGTTGTAGGCTGTCTTCCTCTCATTCTCCACCTATTTTTGTTTTTTTAAGGCAAGGTCTCTCCCTGAACTTGGAAGTCACAGTTGTCTTTGTATTGTTATGCTTTGCTTTGCTTTTTTCCTTTAAGCTATGCTTCAATTCTGCAAACTCAGGGATCCTCCCATTTTTGCCCCATCAGAGCTACAATTATAGTCATTCATGGGATACCTAGCTTATTTTGTGGGTCCTGGGATCCAAACTTGAGTTTTACAGTAAGTAATTTTCACCTCTGAGCCCTTTCCTCCAGCTCCATCCAGAAAAGTGACCTTTAAAAGGATTCTACAGCTTCTAAGTGGCCTGATTGAGATTCCCCTGCCTATCTCTCTTCAAAGCCATCTTCCTTTTCTCTACTCTGTCTAGTGCATGGTAGTGTTTAGATCACTCACAGATTTATGAAGGAATTGAGTAATAAATAGGCCTCAATCCTTAAAAACCTATTGCAGCTGCTTTTCAGTGAGCTAAGTGATCAGTTCCCAATGTTTCAGGCATACCTTCTGGGTTTAATGCCTACTATTGCTCAGGATTGCTAGTCTGAATTTAAGGTCTCTACATTATGTTTCAGTGTGTCACATACAAGGTTGCCCATTTCCATTGTTTGACCTCTTGGCCCCAGATTTTGTGCAGCAGAGCCCTGACACCAGTATTTAAATCTGAACTCTTGTCTCCTCTAACACAGTCAGTCTGATGATGGACAGTGGATACTGTGAGTCTCTGGCCCAATGGTTCTAGTTTTTGTGTTATTACTGAGTGATAGGATGGTTACCTGCTCCTCTCTAGAAATGAAATTTGAAATGCCATTGTCTTTTTTGGCAAGTAACAATGAAATGCAACGCTCATAGTATTTAAGTTTGTTTTAGTGCTTACTTTAGTGTGATCCAGAATGTCTCTGAAGCTGGGCTGAGTGTGTAGTTTGGCAGTGATGTACTTGCTGAGCAGGTGTGAAGCATTGGATGCCATCTCTTCCATCACAAAACAAAACAACCAAGCAATGAATTTTCTTCAAATTAGGAGGCCAAATGGGGGAAGGGCATGAGGTAAGGAAGGCAGGATATATTGAGGAACGGAATCTGCCCCTCCTCAAGATTCCTGTTTCAGTTGCATAGCAGAAAGCTGAAGAAAACAGAAAGAGAATATTTGTGGTTTTATATATGATGATTGTAGTTGTCATTTTAGCAAAGACAGACAGTGAACGTTGCCAGTATGTCCCAGAATTGACATGTAGTGAGAATTCTGTGACTTGAAGAATGTACATGATCTAGAGCTTATAAACCTGTATTTCACAAATACCTCGTGGATGAATTAATTCCAGGTGAATGAAAGCATGATGGGGGAGGGATAAATGTGTCTTTCTTGTGCAAATACTTAATGGAAAGCACGAGGTATGTTGCATCTATCTGATTAGTATTAGCATAGTGTTTTTAAACAAAGATATCATTTGAATGGTTACTGCAGGGTTCTAGCAGGCCTGAGCATCACAAACATGGTACCGGCAGGTTTTACCTATTCCCCTTCTGTCTCCCTTGCTAAACTTTTAGATTATATTCCTAAAGCTACCCATTAAGGTCTATTCCCTTATTTGGCCACTTTGTTATACCTGATTCATTTCTGAGGCTGGTCACCAAGGTCCAACTATCAAAACATTAAGATCTAGCAATCAACATTTATTATTTTGATTCTCTTAATGAAAACACCCAATCAGAAATTAGCAATTTATCCTAGTTCATTCTAATACAGACCTCTCCCTTTTTCCTCTTAAAATTAACAACTTGCAAAGCTATTTGCTGTTGTTTCTACCCAATGAACATTCTTGGCATGAGAAAGCCATGTTAGAAACTGTTGAAACATACATTTTATTTTATTGGTTTTACTTTTTCTGGTACTGGGTATTGAACCCAGGGCCTTTTGAATGCTAGTCAAGCACTCTACCACTGAATTACAACCCAGCCTAACACCTATATCTTTAAAAAAGTGCTGTTCAGGAACAAGAAACACATTCAAGGGCCACTAAGATCTTTCGGCATCTTGTTGTATGCCTGTATTATTTAGCTTTAAGGCTACAAACCATTGAATTATTCGGTAATTCTTCATTGCTTTTTCTTTAATGCTGCTTTGTTTCCAGGCTCGTTTTGTCCCCTGAGAATGAAAACAAACAAACAGCCTTTTAAACTGTCGCAGCTGTAGCCAAACATATGGGGGAAGTTATTTCCATGCCTATTACCATTCTCTGTCTACTGTCCAGGGTGGAAAGAAAAGAAACCTTTTTTTTCATGTATACATTAAATAACATGCTGTAGACACAACATATGCTGTCTTTGTCACTTAGACATTTTTGAATTGAGTTTTGAATTCTGTTCAGAAATTTAAATTAATTTAACGTTTTGATACAGATATCTGCCAAAGTTTCCAGGGATAAATCTCCATAGGAAGTATACTTTTTAGAGTTGAAAGAAAGGAAATTTTCTAGTAACATAAAATGAAGCAAAGAACTTTGTCGATGTATTTCACTTGACTGGAGTTGAATTTTTTTCCTATCCCTTTGCCAAATACTCTGACCTTGGAAAGATTGTTCGATGCTGACCCTCTGAATGTGAAGAATAATCATCAATAAATGAGATTGTGCTTCAGAATGTGGTGAATTGTCTTAGTAATAACACACAAAAAAGAATTTAAAAAGCAATGTTTATATTTATTCTTTAAAAAAAAAATGTAGAACTCTCCCAAAAACATATCTAAAGAATTTCATCACACAAATAAACATACAGAATAAGCTATTTAAAGATAAGTTATTTATTAGGTAGTTGTCTTCAAATTCAAAATATCTGTAACCTATTACTATATTTTTAAACAACAACAACAAAAAAAGAAATGTAAACGGGTACTTCAGTTTCAGAGAAGACTTCATGTAACAATGGACACTCTGTATCTTAGAGTCTAGAATGTCACTGGGATTTCTGATTTAGTCATATTAACCTTTGTACCCTAGCAGTTTCATTACAGTGAATATCAAAAAAAAAAAAAATTTCAAGATGAGCAGTGGTGCTACACACCTTTAATCCCAGCACTCGGAAGGGGCAGGCTGATCTATGAGAGTTTGAAGCCACCATGGTCTACAGAGCTAGTTCCAGGAAAGACAAGGCTACACACAGAAACCTTGTCTGGGTGGGGAAAAATTTCATACAGTATATTTTGATCATTTTTTTCCTTTCCCCCAGTTCTCTTCAGACATTCCCCTACCTTACTGATGAGTAAATTTTTTGAGAAGCGTTTTCAAGTAGAGTGTTTAAGCCAAATTTCTAAAAATAAGTATCGTTCAGCATGTATGACAAAGTGATGATTCAGCAAAAGAATGTTTTCCCTCTGTTAAAGTGGTTGGAAAGTAAATAAAACCAGCTATTTTCAATTAAACCAACGTGGAGCCTGGGTCCTGGAGATAACTGGTTGTCAAAGAAGTTACTGTCGACACACAGGGAAGCGTATTGCATGGAAATACATTGTCAGGTGTGATAGTCACTAGTCACATATGGTCAATTAGATTAAAAATTAATTAATTGGTTAGATTAAAAGCAATGAACTAGGGCTTAAAATCCAGTGTGGTGGCTGATGATTGTAATTCCAGCACTGGTCTGAAGATTGTATGGAATTTGAGAGCAGCCTGAACTTATTTCAAAAAACCAACCAAATCACTACTATGTTCCATACAAACAAAAACAACAATAATAAAACATATGATTCCATTCCTTAGTCACATTGGTCTCATGGGCAGTTCTATATCCCAGAAGTGCTAGTAGACAGGGTTCAGTTCCCCTCCAGAGTTGGATTGATGGGGCTTGGATAGGTCATATAGTACTTCCCCACTTATTTGAGCTTAGAAGACCTCCTTAAGATTACTTTGCCTCAGTTTCCCTCTTCTGTCAAATGAGGATATATTTTACAGAGATAATATGAAGTTTGAGTGGGTTTATTCATATAAAGTGAAAGGAAAAGTATCAACTCAGGGTCTCCAAGATCAAGTTCTCAGCATAAAGAAGATTTATTTGCCCCACAGGGACAGAGGGCAGGGAATAAGAGACGAAGACAGGAAATAGGGAACAAGGGAGAAAGGGAAGGGATATTTGTCTTGGGGAGCAGGTAACAGGACAATGGCCTGCCTCTGAATAGAGGCCCATAGACAAATGGTGGTTTATAAAGGTAAAAAGGGAAACCCTGCATTAGGATGAGGTCTTCAGCTTTGATTGCACATGTTAATTAGGTGAGTCAAAGGCGGCTTTATGATTGCTGGACTTCAACACTTTGATAGCTGGACTTTGGCAGTCAGCCTCAGAAGGAGGAAGTGGCCAAATAAGGGAATAAATCTTAGTGGCTAGTTTAGGAATGTAATCTAATGGATTTATCCAGGCAGAGGGAACAGGAGAGAAGGGTAATGCTTGCCAGAGCCATGCTCACCATACTCAGGCTAGCTGGAGTCCTTTCATAAAGCACTTTTAGAAATAATTTGTGTTTATTTGCATGTGCATGCTAATAAGTTATTTTTCTGCCAGTAAAATGAGCCAAAATCAAGCCAGATTAGAGTATATATAAAGGCAGGTTTATTGGGAAACCACTGTCCAGTGAGTTCACTGGTCCCAAGAAACAAGTCCAGGAAGGTTGTCATGGCGAGGGAGACAGAGGAGATAGGGAAGAGAAAGAGAGAAGGCCTGTGTGTGTGCGTGTGCGTGTGCGTGTGTGTGTGTGTGTGTGTGTGTGTGTGTGTATACACATGCATGCATGCATATAAGTGCAAGTGCTCACAGAAGCTAGTAAAGGGGGTTGGGATTTCTGAAGCTGGAGTTACAGACAGTTGTGAACTGCTTGACATGAGTGCTAGGAATTGAACTTCAGCCTTCTGCAAGAGCATCGAGTACTCTTAACCACTGTGCCATTTCTCCTGCCCCTTCATGATGCATTTTAAAAAATGCCTGGCCCATAGGAAAGATACAATAGGTTCAGTGGGATTGTTGTTCCATAGAACTTTAAACACTCAGAATAACTCTGACCCACTGAAGTAAAGTAAGATTCATAGAAATAGTGGGCATAAAGTGATGAATTTGAATAAGTCAAGAAGAGATATGGACTCAGGAGAAGAGGGTATTCCAGATATGTGGCATGGCCTGAGTACAAACATAGAGATAAGAAATTATGGGGTACTTCTAGGAAATGCCAAGTCACCTAATTTGTCTATGCTAAGGGAAGCTGCAGGAGAGGAGATTTAAAAGGGCAGCTCAAGAAAAAGCATGTGATACCTTGTGTGCCAGCCTAGGGAGGATGGCTTTGGGTTTTGGCTTGTTGTTTGTTTGGTTTTGTCTTTTTAAAAACACAAAGACCTAGTGAAAGTTACAGCTCTGACAGTGTGGAAGTTTGGGAAGGAGAACCATGGTGGTATGGTGGAAGATGGATTAAAGGGGTGTCAAGAAATCACAAGAAAGGAGGGAGAAGAGAGGAGTATTGGTAAGATGTGAAGATGCATGAACTACATATGAAAGGGTGGAAAGAGGGATTTTGAAAACCGCTCCTTGGGCTAAACTTGGTGAAGACTTCAGAAGGCTCCTTGACCTCACTATACAGTCTTGCCAGCTCCTTTTTTTGTGTCTTACCCTGTAGCTCCATACAGCAATGGTACCAACCCTTATACTAATGTGATACACTGTAGGTTCCACAAGGAGAGGACCTGGCAGTCTCTATACCATGAAGAACAGACTAACTATGTCATGGCAACACAGTCGTGTGACTTCTTATAGACCTGTTCACATTCTTTTCTTTTAAAAATCTATTTATTGTTTTTACATTATGTGTATGCGTTGTATGCCTATGTGAGTTTACATGTAGCTCATGAGGCCATGCAGATGCTGACAACCAAGCCCAGGTCTTCTGAAAAAGGAGAGAGTGCTCTTAACTGATCAATCTCTCCAGTTCCTTTTCCCCCTCCTTCTCTCCCCTCTGCCCTTTTTCTCTTTTATTTTCTATCTGTTAATTAAATCCACCAGTAGCCAGTCATTTAGCAGGGAGGAGGAGAGATCCACGAGCAAGCCATTCATGACTGCCTGTTGATAATTCATGTGCAGACAAATGTAGCCACTGTGCGTTCAATGTCTGTGCCATGCCCAATATATAGTATTTCACAGCTTTCCTCCCCAACTTCTGGTTCTGACATTCTTTCTTACCCATCTTCCTCAGCGTTCTCTGAGCCTTGGAAGTTCAGTTTAGTAGTAATTGTCCTTCCTAGGGACGAGCACTCAACCATCCTTCAGTCTCTGCATTTTGAACAGTCATGGTTCTCTATATTCATCATTATGTGTTGCAAAGATAAAGATTCTCTGATTAAGGCTACAGGTAACATTTGTCTGTGAGTGTAAATGTCAAGAAGCAGGGTGATAAAATCCTCATATTCTCTTTCTTGTAAACAGTCCTCTGCTGGCATCAAAGTGCAAAGCACCTATATTTCCAGCCTTCATTGCAAGTGCAGAATGGAAACATGGGTCTGCTTGGCTGATGTGACCTGAGGAACTAGTGGAACAAAGCTGGGCAAAGATCTAATTACCTCATAGAAGAACAATAAAATGAACTTTCCTACCCTTTTTGCCTTACCCAACAAGCAGCTGAAAGAGTCAGATACAGTTATTTGCACCCAATCAATGAACAGAAGCTGCTGACCCCTGTGGTTGAATTAGGGGAAATCTGGAAGAACCTGAGGAGGAGGGCAACCCTGTAGGAGGAGCTGCAGTCTCCATTAATCTGGACCCCTGAGATCTCTCAGACACTGGACCACCAACCAGGCAGCATACACTAGCTGACATGAGGCCCCCAACACATATACAGCAGAGGATTGCTGGGTCTAGGTTCAGTCAGAGAAGATACACCTAACCTTCAAGAAACTGGAGGCCATAGGGAGTTCAGAGGTCTGGTGGGACGGGGGTGGGGTGGGTTCATCCTCATGGGGACAGGGGTAGCAGGGAAGAGGTATGGGATGTGAAATAGTCGAAGAGTAGACCAGGAGGGAAATAAAATCTGGAGTGTAAAAATAAGAAAAAATAAATAAATAGAAAAGAAAAAAACAAAAAAATAATGTTTGTTCTGTGAGAATGTGTCAGTTGAGATGTGGATGCCATCTTGTGACTAATTAAGCAATCTGATGAAGTCCTAGAAGGTGATTCAGTCTTGATGCTTTTGAGGGTCAGGACCAAAAGAGGATCTGTCCTTTGTCTCATATGTTTCCCTCTTCTCTAGGCACTCTTCCCCAGCTCTGGGTTCTCTTGTCTCAGTTAAGGTCACCTTAACAAATGAAAGCACATATATATAGTGCTTGCACCTCTGCAATCATATTTTCTTGGTTTATGACATGCTTATCTGACTTCAGTTGTAAAAATAGGTTTATTAATTAGCTGTGTGTGCTTAGAGTAAAAGGCATTGTTTTGACTGGTTCGTTATATCTGTGAGATAAAGACACATAAATGAATTGAACATGCCGGGCAGTGGTGGCACACGCTTTTAATCCTAGCACTTGGGAGGCAGAGACAGGCGGATTTCTGAGTTCGAGGCCAGCCTGGTCTACAGAGTGAGTTCCAGGACATCCAGGGCTATACAGAGAAACCCTATCTTGAAAAAACAAAAAAACAAAAAAACAAAAAAACAAAAAAAAGGAATTGAACGTGACTTTAAAGAAAAAGCAACTGAATTTACAACTTTGCATGTTCTAGCCACTCCCACAATATATGCAAATCAACATTGCCTTATGAGGGGTTCAGGTAAAGTGATCCATGTAGTACATTGGCCTATAGATTTTAAAGAGGTTGGCCATAGAATTTGTGTTTTTACAAAAGAGTGAAGACACATAGTAGTAAAATCAATATGGCTTTAGTCCCAAGGGAATCCCACAGAAAAAGATGGGAGCTGCTGGGAAGATGACATTTGCAGAATGGGAGGGCGATGTGGAAAACCTGGACGAGTTCCTCCTCTGTCAACATAGTGACCATGGATGTTTTCCTAGTTATTCTTTCCCAGGGGCCTTTCTTCTTCTTGAGCTCCTGTTCCATTTTTACAAAGCTAATTTAATAGGAAACAATATTTCTGTTATCTGCTATAACACACCACTACCCATCAACAGGGTTTCCCAGGGCAGGTATTGTTGGCATTTTAGACTTCCTTGTGCATGGTGGTGTGCCTAGTTGCATCCATGGCCACCTCCAGATGTTATAGAGCTCTAAATATGTGTAGACATTGCTTAATACTACACAGGAGGTAAAAGTGCCCTCAGTCAAGAACAATTTTTGGGTCTGGAGCTGTAGTTCAATTAGTAAAGACCTTGTATGCAATAACTCCACAGTTTCATTCCCAGCATTATTTATACTGTTTCTCATGGTACATACCTGCAATTCTAGCTCTTAGGAAGTAGAGACAAGAAGATAGGAAGTTCATGGTCACTCTTGTCCACATAGTGAGCTTGAAGCCAGCCCTTGGTTGTGGAAGACCCTATTTCTAAACAAAGAGACAAACAAACAAACAAAATGTTTAGAGAAATGTTTTGGATAAAATCTAAAGAGCAAATTATACACATCACCCAAATATCTGCTAGGACTCATTAGTGATCGAGCCCTTTTGAATCTCAACTGTAGTCTTACAGACCGGATGGCAGGACAGGGTGTGTGGGAGAGGGTGGTGCATACAGGGGTCCCGAAAGATGTGGAAGAAGGAAGAATCTTGTGAAACTACTTCCAGAAAATTCCACGGGAGTGTAGCTTTGCAGGTCCAATGACAATCTCTGTTCATTTATTGACGAATGTGCGGGAGTCATATGGAGAAATTCAGTTTCCTTTTCATATTAGAGTCTCCAACACCTCCTCCCCTCCCCTCCCTCCTCTCCCTGCCCCTTCCTTCCCCTCCCCTCCTTTTTCTTCTTCAAAGTATCAGTTTACATATGGCAAAGAGCTCAGGAACTGGGGCAGCACGGCTTGCTGTCTGCTGGCTATGTATTAAACTGTTCTGGAATTAGAAATGAATTGCTGAAGGACAATATAGCAAGGAAGAATAGGGGGATGGGTATTTATTAGTGAGTAAACCTCTTTTTAGCCCTATAATTCCTGACTGAAAAACGACACAGCTGCTGTCCCTTTATGAAACACTAGACAAGGACACTAAATTTTCTCCCCTACTGTTCTCTAAATTCTTGAAATAAGTTCCAAGATTGCTCTACCCGCTCTTTGTTTCTAGTAAACACAGAAAAAAAAAATTATTCTGAACCAGCAAAACTCTAGGACCAATGAAATGGCTCAGTGGGTAATGGGGCTTGCTCCTCAAGCCTGACAAGTGGGGTTCAATCTCTCAGTCCCATTGTGGAAGGAGCAAACTGACTCCCTAAAGTTGTTTTCTAACTTCCATATCAGGCCTCCTGCAGCATATATGTTCCATTCCCCGCACACATACCCCCCCACCCCCACCCCCAGTAATAATAGTGAAAAGTAAAAATGTATTTAAAAATCAATAAAAAAGATTCTATAGTGCTAAGACCAGGGAAGAAATAAGGGGGAAAAAGAAAAAAAATATTCAGTATTTCTTTAGCTTTTACAGGAACTGTGGGCTTTTAATCACAGACAATACCACTAATATCTTCATTTAAATGCTAAGTTTTTATTTGTTTGTTTATTCACTTTATATCCCTATTGCTGTTCCCCATCCTGGTCCCCCTTCTCCCTCTCCTTCTCCTCTGAGAGAATGGACCCCCCATACTCCCCACCCTGGCACATCAAGTCTCTGCAGGGCTAGATGTTTCTTCTCCCACTGAGACCAGAAAGACAACCAAGTTAGGAGAACTAATTCCACAGACAGGCTACAGCTTTAGAGATAGCACCTGCTCTAGTTGCTCAGAAACCACATGATGACCAAGTTGTACACCTGCTACATACATATGTGTGGAGATGCGGTGGAGGGGGTAGGTCTAGCTTGTTTATGTTCTTTGGTTGGTGGTTCAGTCTCTGAAAGCCCCTTAAGGTCCAGGTTATTTGACTCTGTTGGTCTTCCTATGGAGTTCCTATCCCCTTTCGGGGCCCTTAATCCTTTCTCCCAACTCTTCCATAAGAATCCCCAAGCTCCTTCCAATGTTTGGCTGTGGGTCTCTGCATCTGTCTGAGTCAGTTGCTGGGTAGAGCGTCTCAGAGCTAAAGAAGTTAAATGAGAAGGAAGACCCAAGCACAGATACTCAATTCTCAATCAGACGGGAGAATAAAATAGTCTTAGGAGGCAGGTGGAGGGAGGGAATTGAGTGGGAGAAGAAATGGGGAGAGAAATGGGGGTGGTCAGGAGCAGGTGTGGAGCAGGGAGAGTCAAGGGAGATAGCCAGATGGCCATGAAAATGAACAAAATTCTGTAGGTGAGTGGCTCAGGGTGGAGGGGCAGAGACCTGGCATAAGGAAGTCTCCCAAGAATCAATAGGGGTGATGTTGGCTGAGACTCACAGCAGTGGGGATGTGGAAGCTGAAGAGGCCACCTCCTGTAGCCAAGCAGGAACCCCAGAGCAGCAATAAGGATACCAACCAACCCACAAAACTTTCAACCCCAAATCTATGCTGCCTACAAGAAATGCAGGCACTGGGGGTGGAGCAGAGACTGAAGGAATGGCCAAGCAATTACCTGCCCAACTGGAGACCTGTCCCATGAGCAAGCACCAATCTCTGACACTAGTAATGATACTCTGTATGCTTGTAGACAGGAGCTTAGCCAATTTTGAGAGAGAGAGAGAGAGAGAGAGAGAGAGAGAGAGAGAGAG
>JADRCH010007686.1:4681914-4859064 GCA_019843965.1 Rhynchomys soricoides | reverse complement strand
AGGAGGAGGGAGAGGGAGAGGGAGAGGGAGAGGGAGAGGGAGAGGGACTGATTCACTGTCTATCTTTGGATTGCTTAAATTTTGTTATGTAAATTAGGCTAGCCTCAAACTCCAGGGAGATCTGCTTGCTTCTGCCTCTGGAGTGCTGGGATTAAAGACAATCGCCATCACCGTTGGCTTAATGACAATGTTCTTATAGACGTGAACTCCTGCTAGCTGTACTATGAAACTATACATGACTGCAGCCAGCTTTTTTTCCTGCAGACAGTTTGGGCCTGATAATCAGGGTTTTGTTAATATACCATATAAGACTCAAGCTCCAGAACAGAGAATGAAGGAAAGCCACAAATGCAGAAGAATCAGAGTTTATTAGTAAAAGATAGACTTCCATGGGCTCATGCAACAACAACAACAACAACAAATACCCTTGGTGGCACAAATGGCCTATTGAATGAAAGATGGGGGCTCTTACTGAATATATGAGGTATTTCATATAGCATGACTCTTTTGTGTATGCTGTTACATGTACTCTTTCATACAACTTCATTCATGGTATATCTCATTAGCATCTGAAAATTTTCACCTAAGTGTAGTGTTGTAGTTGTATAAACGGATAGTTGGTCACTTTTAGGCACTCCGGATTGGCTCTGTACCTGCACCATGGTGGGACCGGGGGTGGGGGATCACGTGTTCTGCCTTATTCTTTACTAACTTCTCATAGCATTTTAAAATTATATGTAATTAATTGTGTAATGCTTTGGGCAGTTTCTTCCTGAATTCACTCTTTTCCCTGGCACCCTGTTCCCCTTCCCATTCTGTGCAGCTTACAGACTGATAACCACTCTCTTGGGCATGGGAGGGACTCCTGGAAGGTGGGTCCAATAGGAAATATGACACATGGAACCAAGAAGAAAAACACTCTTATCATGACCAAAACATGAAGCTGTATTTCTCCTCAGCAAGAATTTTTTCAGTTCCTAAAGAAGCCTAGGGAAAAAAAATTGTTGCCTGTCCATACCACCTAGCACATAACAATACTAGAAACTGAACCTTTAAACTGTGGGATTTTTCCCTGCAGAGAGGTGACAATCTGAGAAGATGGTGGGTTAACATCCTAAATATCAATCCCTCAGCTCATCTTTAGGCAGCAGATTATATGGGAAGGAGAAAACAGAGCAGCCAAACCATCTGAAGTTTAGTCTTGTTATATTTCTAACTTAGAGAGGAGGGGGACAACCTCCTTTAGCAGGAAAGGTGGATTCTACTTCCTGTATGTAGCATTCCTTTGTGTAGCATGGGAGGAGGATTTCACTTAGACCAAGGCCATCCTTGCCTTCCTCCTGAGCAGACACAGTTTAGATAAGACATGGATTGAAGAGCAGCTCAGGGCAAACAAAAAGCCATGTGTACCCTCAGATTTCTTTCTACAGAGAGAAGTACGAATATAGTCCTAGAGAATATGAGGAACAAAATATCCTTAATGAAGACCTCCCATGTTCCAGAACTTTCTTTCTTTTGCAAAGCAACTCTGAGAAGCAGTTAGCAGTATTCCTGTTGGACACCTAAGTGAATTCACACTCAAAGAGTGAGTATAATTTGGCCAAGACTGCAGTTGTCATAAATGCTGAAACCTGGGTCCAAGGACAAAGGTGTGAGCTATGACACATGTGTCTTTCTACTAGGGACAACCACTGTTAATTCTATGAGCTCTCAAACAGGAAGCAGTCATGAACAGGTGGGTAAGAGGCCTGTTGTATTTTTGATGCTCTTCCTCTGCACAAGTCTCATTAGGGGCCTCTAAAGAGGCAGGATAAGCTACCCATGCTTCAGTGAGAAGCTTCTGCTCACTTGTGTCAAAGTGACCTTAATTTACTCAGCTACTATGTAAGGAGACTTTCATCCTTATCCACTTCCATGTAGCCTGTCACGCTTCTCCAGGGTTGAGGAAGGAATTTACTAGGACTGTGACAACAGCATAGCCAAAGCGTGTATTGTGGAAGAAAACAATCTCATGGGGTAAGAGTGGGCAGGGGGGGCAGAGACTATGGTAGAACATAACACACTCTCTTGAGACAGGGTTTTACTATATATCCCCTGTCTTGCCTGTGTCTCCCTATGTAGATGATATATGCCTGCTTCTGCTTCTAGAAGGCAAGTATTAAAGGTGTGTGACACCACGCTCAGCTGAGGACAGCATTCTTACAGGTAGAGAAAAATGTTGTTTTAGAGCAGTGGTTTTCAACCTGTGGTGCAAGACCTCTTTTCAGGAGTGGGGGATTGAACAATACTTTCACAGGGGTCACATATAAGATATTCTGCATATCATATATTTATATTATGATTCATGACAGTAGCAAAATTCCAGTTATAAAGTAGCAATAAAATTCTTTTATGGGAGGGGTCACCACAACATGAGGAACTGTATTAAAGGGTCACAGCATTAGGAAGGTTGAGAACCACTGTTACAGAGAATGGACAATGGCTCGAGACACCATTGTGCCATTCATAAAATCACTGATGCCTTCCAGGTAGCCAGGTGCTAAGCAGGTAGGGCTATGGACGTGTTGGGTATCTTGACTGTGATCAAACATTAACCAAATCTATCCAATGTCTCTGTAATCCTTGTTGCATAGCCTAATGTCCTGTTGATTTTATTGTAGTAAAGACAGGAATGTAGCTCTGGATGGAGACCTTCCATTGTTTCTTCTCTTATGAGTTAGTCCAGGTTGGTGGTCAATCATCTGGCCAAGGGACCATCCCAAGGAAGGCAGGTTCACTTTAAAGTATGCTAAAGAGGTAAGAGGAATATTTAGCCTTTATCACTTCAATGATAGAAAATACCTTTCCTTTCTAGAATTCCCAGCCCCTCTAGTGTAGTCCCTGTGAGTTGTCACGAGGTTCTGGTAGATCTGGCTGCTTTTCTGAGTCAGGTGAACTTTTTCTTTTCCATCTCTTCTGTCTTTCGTTTGGGATGATGCTCAGAGCTTACATATTCTTTCTCTGATAGTTTGGAAATTTTCACTCTTTATCTGTAGCTCTCCTCCCTACTGTGTGGCTATTTATCTGCCATGTGGTTGATCTACATGTCTAGCTCAAATATGATTCTCTTTCTTGCTTTTAATCTATAATATGCTTCTCTCTAAAACTCACCTTCGGTGGACCGTGAATCAAATTTGAGAGACAAGAACTCGAAAAGCAGTGGCTTTGATGGCTATCAAGTTTCTGGAACCCTAGCTCTTCAAAAAAGACATTCATTCTCATAGATAGCCTAATATTCCCCATAGCACTTTGTCACCTAGCACAGGCTATATCTTAACTAAGCCTGCTTTCTTGTAGTACAGGCCTTTGTCTTCATGTGAAAACCTTGAGGTTGAGAGAGTTGCTTTGTTTTGTAGGCCTAAAACTCTGCTGCAGACCCTTTCTGGTCAGCTGGCATTATTAAGGATCTTTCGCCTGATAAAGAACATCAGTCTTCAAGTCTTTTTTGGCCCTCTTCTTCTCTTTCTCCCTCCAAAACATAACCCTGAACTAGACAGACAGTTCAGTAAGCTTTGTATTATTTTTAAGTCTCAGGAACAGAGCCAGTGTGATGGCACTTACTGCAGAGCCTGAGGACCTGAATTCTCTCCGGAACTCCCACAGCAGAGGGAAAGAACCTGTTTCTACAAGTTGTCCTCGTACTTCCACAGGCACGTGAACACTAAGTAAATAATTAAATGTAAATGAAAAAAGTTGCAAGGCAGATTTCTCGAGGGGAGTTTTCTTGCCCAGATGATCCACAAGGCCATTTGAATGGACTCTTAGGGGAGGGGTGCAGCAGTACATCTTTGTCTTTCACCACATACTTTCCTTCTAGATAGTAATTATATACTTTTCCTGGCAGGTCAGAAGGTCATGTCATCACCCAGGTCAAGAGATACAGACTCAGATCCCATTCTTCTAACCAAAAATCATGGAACAAAGCAGATTAAAAAGAATTAAAGAATGAAAAAATAAAAATGAAATCTATAAAAACTAGCCATGCTTGGGGATGAGGGTATAAGTCAGTTGAAGGATGTGGCTGAGCTGACAGAAGGCTTTTTGAAGGTTCTATTCTGCTTGGGTGTGGGATGTATTGTACTTCCTCACATTCTCTGACCTCACACTTGGGCACACTTGTACCTGCACACAATATCATGCACACAAATAAACACTACACAGATAGAATTGATGTATTCTGTTTTGTACGTTAGCAAGGCTACTCTGCTCAGTTGGACAGCTGTGTGTTGGCCTTCTTGGGAGTTTTGAATAGTTGTAGTCTGATAACAGATGGTTACAGGGTATTCTGGAAGCTCCTTGGGACACTAGGGTGAATATGGCTTTCCCCTTCTCCATGTAGCCCCAGTTTTCCCCCTCTACATGAGTCTTTTTCATGCTGTCTCTAAAGAAGGCAATAGGACTCTTTACTTGAGTCTTAAATGTGAGAAACCCATGAGAAAACAAAGCCAATCATCCAGTATTCTTAAAAGCTTCATCAGTGGTAGGACAGCTTCACATCTGCTGCATTTCACTGGGTAAAGAAGTCATACTAAACAAACTTTGGGAAGAAGAAATCCTTTCAGTTTCTGGATGGGAAGGACAAAGATGTAATAGCCATCTTTACTCCATTTTGAGACTGGTTTTTGAAAAACTGCATTTCTGACATTGTTCTTCAAGGAGAGCAAACATTACAGGAATTCAATAAATATTTGATGAATGCAGGCAGGCCAATATGGCCACGAAATGACCATGTTTTAGAATTGCTAAGAGCCTTCACAAAGATATGGTTGTAGCAAGCAAAAGATACAGCCATTGCCTAGCTCCAGGATTGTGAGGTTAGAAAAGAGGAGGGAAGCTGTGCAGCTCATTAAAAGCTTAATGTTAGACGGGTGTAGAGTTATTAAGTCACATTATTAATCCCAGAGTGTATACACAGTCTACAATGCTGTGCCAAGGAAACCTCTGTGCTAATCCACTTCTCTGTCATTTAGTCTGAAATCTTATTACAAAGGAACATTAACTATATTTTCTGTTGGAAAATTATTTTGTATATCTGTATCCATGGTGTGTGTGTGTGTGTGTGTGTGTGTGTGTGTGTGTGTGTGTGCGCGCGCCATGGTATATATGTGGAGGTCAGAGGACAGAGAGATTCCTCTTCTACCATGTAGGTGTCAGTGATCAGATCAAACTTATGTCATTAGGCTTGGTGACAAGTATATTTACCTGCTGAACCTATACCTCTACTTCCTCCTTTTTATTTTCTTATGAGTTAGAACAAAACAGGTAAAGTCCTGTAGGCATGAATGAAGATGAGATAATCATATACTAAATCCCCTTCAGTTAAAGGAGTTTAAATCAATATTTTTAGTACATTTTCATGTAGAATTCTTCACTCATAAATTATCTTATTTTTCTTTGCTTAACACTTCCTGACATTTGCTCTTCTGTCCTTCTTATGATAAGAATTATGAAATTTACAAACTTTCTGACTTATGATACTATTTAGGAATTGAGGATTTAGCTCATTGGTAAGAGGTCTTGCCTACCAAGTACAAGGCCCAGGGTTCAGTGTTCAGCACTAGAAAAAAGGCACTTCTTAGTATCCCAACACTCTGGATGCTGGACAGGACTGCCTCAAATTCAAGTTTAGCCTGGGCTATCATAACAAGGACTAGACTAAAACTTCACCTGTATGTCAGCCCTATACTCCGGATCTGAGGCAAGAAGATTATTGTGATTTTCAGGTCAGCCAAGGCTATGAAACAAGATCCTATCTCAATAACAACATAATACCACAACTTCAGTTAAACACTACCAGTTATACAAAAGTCATAAAAAAATAATGAGGGTCAATGCTAATCACTTTTGGGGAAAGTTTTTTAAAGTAAGAGATTAGTCACCTGTCCAAGTAGCCAGTAGACTACTGTACTATGGAATTGCTCAACATTCACTTTGATTTGAATGTGTTTAATAGTGTAGTAAGAGTGAACTGTTCAACGTAAATATTCTTCTATTTGAACTAAGGGAAGTTCTCCACAGGACCCAGGAATGAAACAAGAAGCCTTCAAAATGCCTTGACAGGCGTTTCTGTGTTTTTTGTTTTGTTTGTTTGTTTTTAAATGAATCAAAGTTTCATGTAATGAAGGCTGGCCTCAAATTTACTACCTTGAACTGTTGTTTCTCCTTGACTCCCCTTCTCAAGTACTAAAAGTACCATCCTATGTCCAGTTCTATGTGTTGCTGGGGATGGAACTCAGGCATTCACAAGCACTCTACTAACTGAACTGCATGCCCAGCCCCATATTCCTGGGTGTTTTTACTGGACCACTCTTTCATATCTCCGTCTTCTGTTCAAAGGCCTACACTGACTTCTCTCTACTCACCAGAGGCACTTTCATTGGCTGCTACTTCTTAGTTCTTCATGGTGCATGCATCAAGTTATTTGATTTTTGTGTAGAATTTGTGCACTGAAAGCACACTTTCTCACTTGTAGCCCTGTAGTACCATCTCCTTATAGTAGTTGCTCAGTAAATATCTGTGACTTACTCATGAGACCAAGTTCCCCCAAAATCACTCACTCTATACCCAGGTACACAATCAAACAAAAGGGAGAGGTCAACACTGCTGATATTTTAGAAGCTCATCTGAAACATAGTGACCCTTAATTCTGGACATGGAGACGACTATGCTCATTGCGGCAATCGCCGACAGTATCAGACTGACTTCACTTTTATGGATCATAAGAGATAATAGATCCTTCCTCTTTCAAAGACTACTAATGGCCAGCATTTATCTTTTTATATTACCTGTGCACATTCAGGTACTCCTCCTCTTCCTCCTCCGTCTCCTCCTCCTATTCCTTTTAATATACTTGGAGCTCTCTCAGCAGCCTCATGTGATTGGTTGGAGATAGTCTTGATCTGGATCATGCAAAGTTTTCCAGATGTGTGGGGTCACAGTAAACCAGGGGGAAAAATCAGCATTTCCCCCAAATGCTACAGAATAATTTTCAACTCTCCTCATGACAAAATTTGTGTCCAGCAATTTTAAAAGATCAGAACCAGCACTGAGTTTCAGAGCTTTCCTGACAGTTCTATTTTAGGATCCAAGTGTACCTGAGCCCTAGTAGGGGTTAATAATCATATGCATTTACACACTTCAAACTTTCCAAAATATTTGGTGGTATTATTGACGATACCTTTGCTTTAGGGACAACTAACTTCTCACTGGAGTAAATGTAGCATCAAATTGCATTATTTCAGTGATGGTGCTGCTAATTATGACTCAGTTGATAAATCTCATATGGGTATGCAATAACCTTGCCCCTTCATTTATGTTTGCCTCTGTGTTAATTTTCTTTCTAAATTAAACTCCTCAGATCAGAGCTGAAGGTGTCGAATTTTTATTTCAATTAAAAAGTCTTCACTTACTCATGGGGTTTGACCTGGCCCTCTTGGCTCAGGCTTTTCTTTCCCATCATTCTTAAAGGTTTGATGTATTTTTCAAAATGGTTTGATAGTGAGGACCAGGCCATCAGGCCTCATAATCTCAGGTTGAATGAATTTCAAGTGAGAAGTATGGGTCTACCATTCTGAGTAGATAGATGGGAAGAACCCTCTTTGCCTTTTAGGTCAACCCACTGGGTGCCAAGACTCAAAGCTATTAAGAATTTATCACCATTCCTATCATACCTGGGTCCTGTCTGCCCTAAAGCTGGAAGTATGCTTGAGTTCCTTGTACAAGCAGCTTTTTCAGAAAGAGTTTCCCTCCACAGAAGTCAAAATAAAATGTGAGGGTTGAAAGGGGCATTTGGCCTCCATTTTCCCCAAGTAGAGCACCAGTATGGAGGACATTAGAAAATATAGGACATTCCCTTGGCAGCTTTGGGCAGTGATTCTTAGCCTATGCCACTGCTAGGAAAATCTCTCTGGTGAGGGGACTCTCCTGAACTCATACATGAACATGTAATTCCTTGCCAAATATAAAGATGGCACATGGGACAGCATACTGTCCTTACAAAGAGTGACATGCATTTTTACCAAAGACAGTTGGGAGGAACTTTATATTTTGAGATGCTTCTTTGATCAGGAGTCCCTGTCTCTTTTGAAACAATCACCTGCTTGTAATTACTTAGCTGTTCCTATTCTGTTGAGATTAGAAACCCTGTGATGATCAGTGTCTATCTCTCCCATCATATCTCTGAAACTCTCAATGATAAATATAGATTAAATGTGAGCAAATAAAGGATATCCAATAGTATAGAGATCGAATGATAGATAAATGCATCATATTGAATAGTATCAACAAACGTTTATATGGATCAAATGACAAATGAACAACATTCAATTGTGTATGTAGGTCAAATGCTGAACAAATAAATTCTATCCTTGGGGATAGTGGCCATTATTCACAGATCATTTTTGTGGTTGTAATTTAACTTGCTTATAGAGAAGTATGTATCTGTTCCATATCACGTGAACTATAAAAACACATGTAATATAACATATATGCAATTGGTCCTTCTTTGTGAATGCCCAAGGTCTGGATAATTCCTGTACAGCAGTTTGTCTATTAACTTGGCTATTGGAAACACTGAATTTTATTTTACCATTACCATAAACTATTGGTGATCTTCTCTCATAATGCTGTTCAGGGCTTTTAAGAAATGACATACATCTATCTGTAGGTCATTGTGGTATTTGCAGCCAGTGCTTGGTGGACTATGGACCCATTCTGTCCCTTATTCCCCACAGCTAGCCATATGTCATTTAATCCCTTCAGGCTTCTTACAAATCACTCTGTCTTGGAGAAGAAAAAAACTCTCATATATAATGGCTCATTCTAAAAGGGTGTGGCATGGATAAAGTTTCATTTGTTTAAGAAAAAGTATTTCCTTCTCAAGTATTTAAAAGCTTAGGGAAAGGAGTGATTTTGCTGTGATAAATCCTGTGTTCAAGGTTTGAAGAAATCCATTTGGCTTCATGCAAGCATGTAGAGTTATCTTGCAGTTTAAGAGACTTAGACAAGGGAGACCAAAGCATGGGAATAATTTTTTGTGTATTTCTGAAATCATGGAGGGGCATGTTTTCTTGATCCATAAGTGGGAGAACTTTTTCTGCTGTGCTTAAAACATCAGATCATCTTCTTTTTTTCCTAAAGGGTCATAGCTATCTAAGCCAGAAGTTGGGATCCTAGTAGAAATCTTATCAATTGTCATTCACCGGATGTGACCAGGGGTTTCCAGGTAGGATCTGTGCCATGGAGACAGGAAAAGACACGAACCATATGCATTTGAATTTTACTGCTTTGAAGATGGACAAAGTCTGAACATGACTATAAATTGAATTCAGTTTTATCTGTTCTGTGTTTGTTTGTTGAGATAGGATCTTGTCATGCAATTCAGGTTGGCCTTGAAGCTTCAACAATAATCTTCTTTTAAAACATTGTAAAAAAAAGATTTATTTAATGTGTATGAGTGTTTTGCCTGCATGTATATGTGTATGTCACATTTATGCCTGATGTCTGCAAAAGTCAGGATCAATGGCATTGGATTCCCTGGAACTGAAGTCATGTCTGGGATGGATAGTTGTGAGTTGCCATGTGAGTAATGGGAACCCAACCCAGGTCCTCTGGAAGAGCAACACGTGCTCTTAAGCACTGAGTCATCTCTCTAGCACTTTTATCTGTATTCTGCTTCAGCAGCCCAATGCTGTGATCAGAAGAATGTGGTCACCATACCCAGCTAGGTTTTTATTTTGATGTATATAAAATAGCTATACTAATCCCTCTCATTGTAAGCTTGTTGCTAAGAGAAACATTTTAGCAGAAGTTTTAGATGCTCTCTGATGAAATTCCTAGCCTTTGGGTTGATAGAAGCTGGAGTTATATTTGTATACTCAAACAGTTTCATATGATAATCACAAGAATATTAGGTCATTTACAAAGTGGGCAGTACGTGGCTGTGAAGGGGAGCAAAGATAGCCCACAATAGTTTATTCTAAACCTACAAATTTCCAATTTTCCATAATCACAGAAGTTTTAATCAGCCAGAACCTGGCAAGATGGCTCAGTAGGTAAAGGCACCAGCCATCAAGCCTGATAACCTGGGTTCTATCCATAGGACCCCAGTGGTGGGAGGAAAGAGCCAATTTTTATATTATCCTCAGACCTCTTCACATGCATCATGTCACTCATGTGCCTCCACCATAAATAAATAATAAATCAATAAATAAATTAATCAGTCAATCTTGTAAAACTGTGTGTGTGTGTGTGTGTGTGTGTGTGTGTGTGTGTGTGTGTGTGTTTAAACAGAGTCTCACTATGTGGACCTGTTTGACCCAGAATTTATTATATAGACCAGGCTGCACTTGGGCACACAGAAGTCTACCTGCTTCTTTTCATACCTAGCACTCATGTAGAATATCTAAGACAAGTGGGGCTTTTTCCTGGGTGTTTGTAGTTTTGATGCCATTTAAAATTGGCATAGCATAACTTGTAAGTGATGTGGTCTGTTTTAGATTCTAACTTGGAAAAGGCTGGGGAGAAAAGCAGTCTGACCATCAAAGTTTTGCAGTTTTGTTCATCTAGAAGTGCTGTTTTGCTGATACACAGCAGGAACTGAGGGCCTCAAGAGTGACTGCTAATCCTCACATCCTAGACTCTTCAGCACACTGGCCATAGGACGCAAAAATGATTCTCATTCAGTAGGTCCGAAATATGATAATAGTAGCATGTACCTTCCGAAAACATGACTTGCACTCAACCTTTCTCCGTTCCTGGCTTGGTGCATAGTGGCTGGGAAGTGAAGGCAGGTGTGGGATTGATGGTTTGAATGACGATGTTCCCCATAGGCTCTGGTATTTGAATGCTTGGTCTCCAGTAGGCAACACTGTTGCAGGTAGCTTAGGAGGTATGGCCTTGTTGGAGGAAGTATGTCACTGGGGGCTAGAATTGAAGTTTCAAAGCTTCAACCATACCCCAAATGCTTTCTCTACTAGTGGTTTAAGACATGAGTTCTTAGCTGTTCGTGCCATCCTGACTGCTACCCCTGCAGTAATTCTCATACCATGATAAAAGCTAACCCTTTGGGACTGTAATCCCACAAAAACTCTTTCTCCTATAAGTTTCCTTGCTTGTGGTATTTTAATTAGAGCATCAGAGAAACAACTAACACAGCAGCTTTGTTTCATTTGTTTTCAACTAGCAAATGTGGTGCTGATACTGAAGGAAATGCCATATCTTTCTGAGAGGACCTGAAGCTTTGAAAATTCTGGGTGTCCATGCTACACATGGGACTGTGTGAACACACTGCCCAGGCAACATTATTAAGCTCCCAAGTGATTTATTGGCGTATATGACCAAGATGACCTTTCCCATTTGAAAGCAAAGCTTTAGGCTGACTTTCTGTTGACAGATTACTTTCCTCAGAAATATTGATGCCAGGCTATAACCACTAGGAAGCGTGTCTTCACTTCAGAGAGAAACTGAGGAAACCATAAAGTATAAATATGGTTCTAGATCATTAGAGATAAAAAATACAAGCATACAAGAATTATGTCATTTAATAAATAATAGCTCCAATTTTGAAATTGTTTTATATATTTTTCATATATTATCTCAATCAATCCTCACAACAAATCCTTCTAAGGGAAGTATTGTTATTTTAATATTTTTTACTAAAACTGAAAGTTATGTATGAAGAAGTTAATTTTTTCATTATTTCTTTCTCTTTTATTGTGCATTGCTGTTTTTCCTGTGTGAGGATGCCAGATCCTCTGGAACTGAAGATACAGACAGTTGTGAGCTCCCATATGGCTTCTGAGAATTGAACCTGAGTCCTCTGGAAGAGCAGCCAGTGCTCTTAATCACTGAGCCATGTCTCTAGCTCCCAAAATGTTAATTTCTAAAACGGGAATAAGAAACTAAGTTGCAGAGCCAGCAGACCATTCATTCCCAGGGATTTAAGTCATGGCTATATTGTTCCTTCATTTAATTTTGCAGATGGCTAGTGACTTAGTAGAAAAGAATTAAATTTCAATAAAATGTAGAGTAAAAACATAAGTCTCTGAACATACCTCAAGCCTATAACCCTTTCCTGCAATTCTAGAATCCCAAACCCAGCCAAGAATGATGGTATATACCTACAATCCAAGCATTCAGGAAGCTGAGCTAAGAGGTTTGTGAATATAAACCAGTATTGTCTATATAGCAAGTTCCAGGCTAGCCTAGGCTATACAGTGAGACACTGTTTTAACAAACATGCATATAAACTTAAAAGGCTTGAAAAGCCTTTATAAACTTGGTCTCCAAATTCACTGAACCACAAAACTTAAAGAGAACCAATGTGTGGCCATTGTAATTGTCTTTTCTCTCCTAGAGTATAAAAATTAACGTACTGTGTTTAATACATGTGGCAGTGGCAATTTGAAGGGCTGTACATAAAATATTTCCATCTTGTCAGGTTGCATTTCGCTTCTCCTTTGAAATTACAAATGATCATGCAATGATTGATTTGGCTAATGTTAGCAGATGTAATCTATATTATTTTAAAGCATTTGTTAAATTTTGCAATTAACTTGAGGTCACTTTCCCCCTGGAATGCTGGCTTGAAATGCCCATGATGGTGCATGATTTGTGTGACAGCTAATTTTACATGTCAACATGGCATGGATGTCCTAATATCTGGCAAATCATTTCTGATTGTGTCTATGACGGTGTTTCCAGAAGAGATCAACACTAGAACTGAGTGGACGAATGAAAAGGATGAGCAAATAAGTAAATAAATTGCTGTGCTTTTGTAGCCATGCTGTCTGTCAACTGCATATTGTTATGCTACCTGCTAACTGGCGTTCCCATTTTGGGGTTTTAGTCTTGTTGATAAAAGAATTTAGAACAGACTCAGATGGAAAAACCTCAAGGAACATTTTATCAGAACTTGAAAGAAAACATACAAGGCAGGCAAGCTGTTAATCCCAGCAGCTGTGGGGATAAGGATGATAGACAAAAGGAGAAAGTCATATATAAAAATATATTTATTTGTATTACCTTAAAGCATTCCTGTGTGTGTGGGGGGAGAGAGAGACAGAGACAGAGACAGAGAGAGACAGAGAGAGAATATTTGAGTGCAGGTGCCTGTACATGCTAGAGGTTTCAGATGCCCTAGATCTGTTCTTACTGATAGTTGTATTCTCTCTGAGATGGGAAACAAACTCTGATCCTCTGCAAGAGCCTCACATGCTCTTAGCCACTGAGTTATGTTTGTAGTCTTGAGATCCCTGCTTTTGGCTGGCTTGTAGCTATATGGAAAGGGACATGGGGGTATCTTTAGAGGAACAATGAGAAAGCACAGAGGAATAAGGCAAGCATCTTAGGATTTTTGGCTGGTATCCAATGAAGAGATAAAAAGTGAGAAAAGAAAAGCTATATATATATATTTTGTTAGAACTTAGAAAACCAGGCAGGCTTAGCACTGAAGATTCTCGGGAGCATATGATCGTTATCTCATCAAGGGAATAATCTTCTCATCTCCTTAACAAGTGTTCAATAAATCCCTTCCTGAGGAGCTGTCTCTTGACTAGGTGATTGACGATCTCAGTTGGATTAACTTTGAAGGGAGAGGACAATAATACATAATATTCTAATCTTTGGGGCAAATCAGAATGCCATATCTTCTTCCAGGGCCAGAGGTAGAACTTGGATTCTATACTTTTGATTAGGAACAAGTAACTTTTCATTAATGGGCCTCAGCAAAGTCCTAAAACTTCCACCTTTTCATCTTGCATTTTATATTTTAAGGAGAAGCAATTGTCACACTTTCATCTTTAGTGTTACCAGAAAAACGGGGAGTGGTGTCCGAAGTTCATTGTGACGCAGAGGTCTATCCTCAGTGAACTCCATGCTGCCTAATGTCTGTATAACTATCTAGCAGTTATAGCAGCCCTAACTGACCAACACATGTGGATTCTAAAGCACCTCTGTAGTACACTTTGGGTAGAGGTCAGAGTTTTTGAAAACAAAATGTCAATGTCAAGGCCTCAATCATCAATACCTGATGTAACTTGAACCTTTCCATTTAGGATTTGGTTTGAGGAAAGGGTTCTTTAGATAAAAACAAAAGCAACAACAACAAAAACCTTGAAAGGCACTGGAATAATATATTTTAGAGAGATCCTCAACACCAAGAGCTAAAAATCAAGATATGCTAGGCAACCAAGATGACTCAGTGGGTCATCAAGCCTGAAGATCCGAGTTTACACTCCAGAACCCACACAATGGGAGAGAACCGACTCCCAACAGTTATCCTCTGAATTCCACATGCCAAGCCTGAAGAGTGGACACACAAGATGATGATGATGATGGTGGTGGTGGTGGTGGTGATAAAATAAACTCAAAATATCAGAGATAAAGTTAGCAGATGTCTTTTCCCTAAACCATGATAGAAAGCATTTGTTTGATAGAGCACAAATGAAAACATTCGCCTACTTAATACTATTAATTCTGGTGATGACACATACAGTGCTTTCTCTGGCCTCTACAGTCACCAAACACACAATTGGTGTATTTACTTTATGCTTCCACATCTTACTCCATCATTGAAGGAAGTCAGGATAAGAACTCAAATATGGCACAAATCTGAGGCAGGAACTTATGCAGAAGCTGTGGAGGGGTGCTACTTGCTTGCTCTCTTTGGTTTGCTTTGCCTTCTTTCTTGTAGAACTCAGGATTACTAGACGAGGCCTGGTCCTACCCAAAGTGGGCTGGGCCCGCTTCCATCAATCACTAATTAAGAAAGTGTCATATAGGTTTGTCTAGAGCTGATCTTACAGAGATTTTTTTCTTAATTGAGTCTCCCTTCTCTCTGATGAGACTAACTTGTGTCAAATTAACATAAAACTATCCAGCATAGGTGTTGAGTACCATATGTGTGCCTGGTGCAAGAGGAAGAAAGAAGAGAACATTGAATATCCTGGAACTGGAGTTACAGATCATTGTGAGCTGCCATGTGGGTTCTGGGGACTGATCATGGGTTTTCTGCAAGAGCAACTTGATTTTATTTCTCTCTTTTAACTACTAAAGACTGTTTCTTGTTTTAAGAGTGCTGGATGTAGTGGCATATGCCTGTAATTCCAGTTCTCAGGAAGCAGAGACAGGAGGACCCTGTTGCCAGTAAACAGAAGGAATGCCAACAAAATCCCAAGGTGTAATTCAAAGAGCACAAAATCCATCCATTTTAAAAGCATAAAGTTTCTTATCATTCAGTACAGGGTTACAAAGTCAGTTGCAGTTAAGACCCATGATTTCATTTCTTGACGTGACAAAGTAAGGAACCTGCAATCTCTGGAGTTGTCTCAGGCTGTCATGCATATCAGGATAACCTCTTCCTTCAGTTTATCTGCAATGCTGCAGTTTACATCTCAAGGGAACAGAATCAATTCTGTCTTCCCTAGAGCCCAATTGCCGTCGTGAAAGATGGTGGGACCTGGCAGCTAGCAGCCAGTGCCTCTCATCCCCTCCCCTCTCAGCAAGTACATGCTTGAGACTTGGAACAGTAAATTCATTATTTGTCTTAAAAATTCTTTCTTTCTTAGAGATGCTAGAAAGGACAAAGGTCACCCTGGGGATGCATTTTCAGCCATCACTCATCCCCTTCTTACACATCTCTTCAAACATCTCCTTGGGGGATTGGCTTGCCCTGGCCAGATATGGCTGGATAATGAGCAGACATTTCCAGCTCAGATGTTCAGCAACACCTGGCTCACCTTGCAACTTGTTTAGAAATGTACCCTTCAGCTACCACCCAAATCAGGAGAGCCCAGGGGTTTGAAAAGTACTCTAGAGGATGTGACTGTGGTTATGATTTGAGAAGACTTGTGATCAAGTAGGGCTGTTACTGCAGTGGTTAGAGTCAGAGCCTGAGTTCTGTGAATTCTAGCAAGCCAGGCTTCTCAACTCACCCTCAACAGATCTATAAAAGAGACAAGAAACAGTGAAAAGCAGAGAGAGGAGATTTATTAAATAGGACCACATGAGAAACAAAAGAAGTCTGGTGAGTAAATCTCCAAGTCCATCCTTGGGGTCCTGTCAAGAGATTTGAGTTTAAACAGAGCACAAAAAGTTTGTATAAACTAAGCATTCCTAGTCTGGGTGTGGTCCCATCCATCTCTGATCCATCATTGAGTGGTCTTCACTCCCTATGGCAAGATGGTCTGATATATTGTATTTGTATCACCATGTCTTATCTCTTTTTAAGAGAGGCACCTCTCTGGTACCTGTCTGGTACCAGGCTTCCTGCCTTTTCTACTTTCCATCATTAGATTCTTGGGGAAAATGCCACTTTCATAAGGTCCATTAGAGGCAAGTGTCTCTGTAGAATATATTCTTTCCTACCCAGAGTGGTTAGGTTGCATAATGAGACTTCTGAGTTCTAGTGATGAGCCAACAGAGAGAGATAAACAGAACAAACAAATACCCTGAAGCTCATCTGGTCTGAGATTCCCCCCCATCCTGCATCATCTTCATCCAGACTGAAATGACTGCCTCCTGTACTCAAGTACTTACAGCTCTTTTATGCTTGGATAATGTCCTCCTCCCTTTAAGAAATTCTGCGTATGTTTTCCTGCAAATGTATTCAATGAAGAAAAGATTAAAAAAAATAGCGGGGAGAGAGTGAAGAGAATCTCTTTAACCCTGAAAGTTGACCTAGAGTTACAACTCTAATTTAATGACAAGTCTCATTAAATATGTTCCATATCAGGGGTGGGATTTTCTGGCAATGGGGCAGAGAAGGTTGGAGTTCCTGATCACAGTGTTATTGGAAACTCTGACCCAGATACCCACTGTGGAATAAAAAGCAAAACCAGGGTGAGATAAAAAGACACGGAAAACCTTTCTTCAAAGGTTTCATGTGGTAAGGAAGAGGCGGCTGCAGTGGAGGAGGGATGTTTGTGATAGTGACAAGTCAGACCATAAGATCCACAAGCAGATGGAAAGGTTCTTTTGTAAGGAAAAGTTAGTGACCATGTAACAAAACATAGCTTTCCCTTCTAAAGGAAATAAGAATTTGTTCTTGAGCCAAATGTGTATGATGAGTATGTCCTGGGAATACAGGTTGAGATTATTCCAAATTTCATGTTCCAATGTAGTAGCAGTTTTATGAAGGTTTTTATAGTAACAAAACAGAGAAAATCAGAAATCAACAAGCTTTTCCAATACATTGGTGGAAATATGAGTTAGTACAGTTACAGGAAATCAGGTCAACCTCTGCTTTGGGCCTCACATGCTATCTGATGGCATTCTTTGCTTTGGGGTTGGTGAATGCTAAGCATCTGTTAGGTTGATGTATCCCAAAAGATTTCATGGACTAGTCACAAGGATGATATGTCAGATGCTGAGGTAGGCATGAATGGCTATGTATGGGGCTAAAGATATGCCAAAACAACTCAGGCTCAGATCTGCAGCATTCCAACTTTTCTACTGAAGTTATGTTTTACTTTTTTTTTGGTTATTGTTGTTGTTTTGTTGTTCTTTTAGTTTTTTGTTTTGTTTTGTTTTGTTTTGTTTTGAAACAGAGTTTCTCTGTGTATCCCTGGGTGTACTGGTACTCACTCTGTAGACCAGGCTGGCCTCAAGCTCAGAGATCTGCCTGTCTCTGCCTCCCAAGTTCTGGGATCAAAGGCATGCATCACCAAGCCTGGATAACCACTGAAGTTCTAATCAGTCAATCATTCTTTGGAGAATATTCGTTCCAGATTTGGCTCCTTTGTAGGGATTTTGTTTATATTACCAAGAGTAGAAAGAAACCATTCTGCAGATCAGGGTGAAAAAGAAATGGCCTTGCTTATTGATAGTTCTTCAGATGGCCACCCAAGGAGTTGCTTGCTAGGTCCTTTGGTGATGTTGATAGATATTGTCCATTTGTCCAGATTGGTCAGTGGTGATAGACTGACATTTCAGCTCAGCATTTATGATCACAAATGGAAACTGGAAAAGACTGTATCTGGCCTTGACATACATGAACAAGGTCTGTGTGTGTATACATGAACAAGGGCTCTCTCTCTCTCTCTCTCTCTCTCTGTGTGTGTGTGTGTGTGTGTGTGCGTGTGTGTGTGTGTGTTTGTCTGTGTTCGCACATACATGAATGAATTGCTATTTAATGACATTATCTTTTGGGTCAACAGTCTGCTAAGTTAATACATTTTAAAGGTTTCACTTGATAGGTGAAAGGGTTTTGTTAGGTAGGACACAGAGGTGCAGACTAAATGACTCCTAAGGGAAATAAAGATAGCCCAAGATAAAGTTGTACATCATTCAGAAACATTCTAACAGTCCACAATCAGGAAGTCCTACTTCATCAGTTCGTCTGCAGAACCTTCAACATAGGTGTGGATTACTCCAGGCTATAGTCAGTTATAAAACACAAACTTCTTAGCATTTCTCTATTAAAGCAATTCTCTCTAATTACAAAACATAGTTGTTGACTTTAATTTGATTATCCTATCTGTTGTGTAATTAAAGAGAATTGGCTTCATTAGATAATTGCTAAACCTCTCATTTAGGAAATTCATGGCCTTGCTTAGCATTAAGCACATACAAATGTGTAACAGATTTTAAAAGAAGAATTACTTATTAATTTGTGTACATATGTGCATCTATGTATGTAGGTACCTGTACCTGTGCATGTGCAGAGACTTGAAAAGGGTATTAGATACTTTAGAGCTGAACTTAATAGGTGTTTGCAAGATATATGGCTTGTTATGTGGGTGCTGGGATTTGAACTCATGAATGTACAATAAGCATTGTACTTAACCAATGAGTCATTTCTTGAGCCACCATATCTTTAAAAATTATTATTATTATTATTATTATTATAAACATACTTTGAGGATTGAAATGGGGTTACTTATTAAAGCTGAATACAGGAGATCCAACTGAAAAAGATAAGTATTTTGTTTTCTTCCATGTCTGTAAATCTGGTATGCACAATATGTTGAACTAATAAGAGAATAATGAGCTATGAGAGTGCATACCAGTTGTTATTGTTAAGCCTCACACCGTCCCATTATCAGGAAGTAAGCTAAAACTGGACTATAGGAGGTTTTCTGGTGCTTAGGTGAAAACCAGTACTCCTGAGAAACTGGTGAAACTGTTTCCCATCTGCCAATGGGAATCATTTCCCTACCTTCTGGTAGAAGGAACATATAGCTCCATTGACTTGTTCTGTATATCAAAGTCCATGCCAGCCCCCAGGCTCCCTCAGTCCCTATTCACAAGTACTTGTTAGAAGTCACAATGGCCGCCAGTCTCCTGCCCCTTCCCTTCCCCAGCTACTCATTCTACATATAATCCACCATTCTCTACTATCCCTGAACTTACTCTCTCTTACCTACTTTGTTATTCTTACTCTTTCTCACCATACTTTCTCTATTTTCTATCTATTGCTCTCTCTCCTTTCTCTCACAGATAGCTCTGGTCATGCCCACCCTATTGGCTATGTCCAGTCTGCTGCTTTTTCTCTCTGCTCTCTCTTATGTACAAAAAAATCCCCAACCTTATCATGGAGTGGTCATGTTGGCAGTTTCTTTATTGCATCCCCTTTCATACAGTAATGTTAGCACATTCTGAAGAGATTCATCATGGCTTGAATATTTTCTACTTTCCTGTGTTGAAAGCATGATGGGAAAAAAGCTTTTATGAGTAGGGAAACTATGTAGAGGTTAGGGAGGGATACGTTTAATTAATTTTTTACAAAACTATTTAATGTGAATAAGTGTTTTGCATTCATGCATGTATGTGCACCATATGCATGCCTGGTGTCTACCGAGGTCAGAAGAGAGTGTCTTGTCCTCTGGAAGAGGAGTGTGATGGCTATTCGTGGTTGTTAACTTGATTGTATCTGTAGTGTACTACAATCCAGAAATGGGGGGGGGGAGGTTACACCTATGAGAGACTTTCTGCTTCATTTGTAGTGGTGAATTCACATCTAGTCTAGACCTTTAAGGTAGGAAGACACACCACTGATCTGCATCTTGAGGTAGGAAGACACACCTTTCATCTGGGCCTCACCTAGCACTGAAAGCCTATTTTAAGGACATGGAAGAAGATGAGTTTTGCTCTTAGCCTGCTTGTCCTTGTCTTGCCTTCACTGACATGGGAGCCCACTTCTTGAGAATTCTAGCATATACAGAAGATCAGCTGAGATACCTAGCATTGTGGGACTGAGAAATTAGTAGATTCTTGCACTTTCCATTCACAGGTAGCCATGTTGGATTAGTGGAACTTCAGCCTGTAAGTCATTCCAATAAATTCCCTTTAGAGGGATTCATTATTTAAGCTCTGTGAGCTCTAGAGAACCCTGATTAATTCAAAGAGTTAAAGGCATTTTTAAGCCACCATGTGTATGTGATGAGAACTGAACCTGTGTTCTTTTGTAAGTGCTCCTAACTGCTAAGTCAATTCCCCTGCCCTGATTTTCTTTTTTAAATACAAAAATGTTTAGTGCTGTGGTCCTCTGTGAACATCAGCAGACTACATCTCTATATAGTAATATAAATGCTTTCTAGGGGCTGAAGAGATGCTCAGAGATTAAGAACACTGGCTGTTCTTCTAGTGAATCCAGGTTTGATTCCCAGTACCCACTTGGCAGGTCAGGACCATCACTAGTAGCAGTCTCAGGAGATACAATGTCTTTTTTTTTTCTTGCCTCTTTGGATACCAGCTACACATGTAGTGCACAGACATACATGCAGGCAAAACACCCATACACATAATAAACAAATGCATTATAATATTATCCTGAGCTCTTGCTATAGCATTAGACAGTTTTGCGTTGTTATTCTTTATCATTGTGTCCTATATCATAAGACTATAACTTGATTATACAAATTGCAAATCTTCTTTGGGAATTATTTCTGTATGGTGGTGGGAACCTTTTGGCAGAACTGGAACATCTTATCAGCATGTATAACTGCAAAACTCTTCCAAATTGAACAGATGAAATGGTCCATCTGGCTTCAAAACCCTGATGACCAGAGTTCAATCCCTAGAGTGCATCATGCAAGAAAGAACTAAGTTTCCAAAATTATCCTTCAACCTCCACTTGTGTGCCATGGCACACATGTGTCTTCAGGCATTCACACTAATAATAATAAGATTAAGTTATTTTTAAAACCCTTCCAAAAAGGTCCCCAATACAAATAGGTATTTTGTTGGGTTCTGGTAGTGCACAGCTATAACTTGGGAAAAAGAGGCATGTGGATCTCTGAGTTTGAGGCCAGCCTTGTTTACAGAGAGAGTTCCAGACTAGCCAGGGCTATACAGAGAAACCATAACTTGAGAAACAAAGAAAGAAACAAACAGTCAAATAAGAATAGGTATCTTAGGCTGTCCAAGCTGCTGTAGTAAGTTACCATAAAAGAAGTAGCTTATAAACAACACAAGTTTATTAGTTTGAATCCTGAAGGCTAAAAGTCCAAGACGAGGGCATAGCAGACTTAATTTTTAGTGAGGGACTATAGATTGCACCTTTTTGGTGT
Organism: Rhynchomys soricoides; assembly: GCA_019843965.1. Taxonomy (NCBI): domain Eukaryota; kingdom Metazoa; phylum Chordata; class Mammalia; order Rodentia; family Muridae; genus Rhynchomys; species Rhynchomys soricoides. The sequence continues at coordinate 4,837,516 of JADRCH010007686.1, read as the reverse complement.
GTCCTTTCATGGTGACAGGGACAAACAAGCTCCTTTGGTTCTATTACATAAAGGTCCAGTCACCAGGGCTACTCACTTCCTTCCCATTCATGAGGTCTTTGTCTTCAGGACCTCATCACTTTCTAAATGGTTGCACCTCATAATACCATTACTTTGTGTGTCGGGGGGGGGCATGTGGGGTTAGAATTTCAACATAGGAATTTCATGAGAACACAAAAATTCAAACTATGGGATAGGAGACTATTAAGATTTATCCAGAAAAGACAGCTGGATTGATGACTCAGCTTTTTAAAAAACTCTGTCTTCTTGCACATTTTGGTTCCCAGCACCTACATGGTGGCTCATAACCATTTGTAATAAGAGTTCCAGGGGATCCAATGCCTCTTCTGATCTCTTTAGACTCCCACATGCACATGATACATACACACACATTCAAACACACAAGTATAGACTAAAATAGATATTAAAAATAATAAATTTAAAAAAATAAAAAATAAGACAATTATAAACAAAATTTTAAAAGTAAGCAAAACATTATCCAGGCACTGCCTTGGGTACTTTTGTGTGTGTGTGTGTGTGTGTGTGTGTGTCTTGTATGCTTGTGCACTTATTTGTGTGTGCAGATTTGTGTACCTTTGTGTATATGAGGAAGACATTGGGGTTCCTTCTCTGTTGCTCTCTGCCTTCATCAATTTAACAAGGAAAGCTAGCCAGCACATTCTCAGAATCTACCTGTCTTCACCAACCCAATGCTTGGGTTACAGGCATGTGTAGCGCTGCCCAGATTTTATGTAGGTGTTGAGGCTTTGAACTCAGGTCCTAATATCTGTATAGTAAACACTCTTACCCACTGATCCAGCTCTCCAGTTCCAAGGAACGTTATTAAGTTGACTTGATATAAGGTTAAATCCAATAATTTTAGGAAATGTCTAAAAAGCATAATGAACAATGGAGTCCCTTCTTGCACAGTCAGATTTCCAATTCCAGCATCTCTTTGGTATGGCTCATCTCTGTGAAGTTGTAGAGTCAAATATGACATAGGCATACAGGGAGGCAGAACAGTCCTTGGATACAGCTCTAAATTTCTCACTGCTGTGTGATTGATCTCTGGCATGTCCATCAAATGGAGCTAATCATAAGCCCCAGATGCCCGAATGGCTCTGACTCAGTGTTTGCATCTTCTCTATCCCCATTGCAGGCTTCTATTTTCTTGGGCCTGACAGGAAGTTACCATGACTCTCTCCACTGTGTTCTTGCTTCCAAAAGGAAGCATCAAGATCAATTCAGTTAACAATGTATCTGAGGATTGGCAAAGAGACAACATCTTTACAGAACATGAATCCAGACATAAAAGACACTAATACAATAATGAAAGCGTAAACACCACAGTCAACATACAACTAGGTTACTCCATGGTGGGATTTTGAGTGCTTTAATTCCATGATAAATGCATGCCCTTTAAAAATTAACCTCTAGGACTGGAGGTATACCTCAGTTGGCAGAGTGCTTTCCTAGCATGAATGAGGCCCTGGATTCTTTTACCAGCACAAAGCATAAACCAGGCATGGTAGCATATGCTTGTATTCCTAATAAAGGGGAATGGGAGACTGAAGGACATGGATCTGATGGCTGGCCTTGAGAAAAAAGTGAATAAATGAGTGAATGAATGGATGACTAAACCAAGCCTTTTAGAACGGCTTAATATTTTATGTTTGTGGGAAATTCACATGCCTTCTCATTTTTCTTGCTTGGAGAACTCTTTGCAGCATGCCTTGGCACTGGTTTTAAATAGCATCTTTATTCTTTCTCGTTTTCATCCTTGGCCTTTCACTAAATAAACTTAGAACATTTTCAGAGAATTAGGATTTTTTTCACCTTAAAGTTAGAATAGAGATAGAATTTCACAGAAGGAAGCAAGCTAGCTTCTAACATATGTTGTGGGATCTCATCCACAGGTTTATAGTGTCAGAAATTCTGGCTGTGTGGTGCTCTGTGCCAGTCATCCCACATGAGAAGTCTGATCCTACTCCCAAGAGGCTGCTCTATGCACACAGCAACAGCTTGTTTGTTTACACTGAGGCATTTGACTTTCAAGAACACTTGAATACTTGCTTTAACTGCATAGCACATCCTTTCTTCTAGAAAAGCTATGGGATTTTGCTATTTGGTGAGCCACAGGAAAGATCTAGGTAAATCTTATGTTTCATGTCATCTGCCTGTAGATATCTTGAATATTCACAGCATCCTGAGTAGAACTTAAAGTTTCTTTTCTTCTCTTCTCTGTCTCCCTCACCACCCCTGTCCCCAGGGTCTTATGTAGTCCAGGCTGGTTTTGAACTCAATATGGAGCCAAGGATGATCTTGAGCCCCTGAGCTTCCTTCCTCCACATCTCTCATTCTGAGATTACAAGGGTACTCTATCACATCTATTTATGTGGTACATGAGATTGAACTAAAGGATTTGTGTGTGCTAGGCAAGCCCTCTGCTGACTGAACTCTATTCCCAGCCCTAAAAGAAAACTTTAAACAAAGGCTAAATCCATACACCTCATGCAAACCTAAAATGAGCCCATAAAATATTTGATGTACTCATTAATCAAACCATACTCCAGCCAGTTCAAGTAGAGTTAATGAACCATTGACTTTTGTGGAGTAAAAATTATTGAGGTGAATTTACAAGTGGACATAAACTGAATATGCCCCTGCTTCACAGAGGTATGGTTGAAGGATCAATTGAAATGCTACCAGACAGATGTTGTAATCAGAGTTTTAATGTAAAAGTCCCAGTTTCCTGTGTCCCCAACAAGGGAAGCTCAGCCAAGTGTCTCAATATGCCAGTTAAAGAGATGAGTAATGGCAAAAAGCAGTGAAGATTTATTCAATGTGGCCACAGTGAGGGAAAACAAATAAAGGGGTTCAATGACTCCCAAGTCTGTCTTCAGGGTACTGACAGCATTAGGTTTAAATAGAAGAACTGGAGCAAGAACAAGAGGACTGACTGCATAATTAAGTAGCCTTGGTCAAAGTGTGGTCTGGTTAATCATTGTGTTAGCATTTGTTCTGCAAGGTGATCTAAGATGTTATCATAGTCATTGCTGGAGGGGGTTGATCTAGTTCTTATGAAATGATCAACTCCTGCTCCAGGGTGCAACCTCCCATCATTGAAAATTGCCCTTGTGTGGGAGTGTAGTCCTGCCTGCCAGGTCCTCATTGTTCTTGGCATATAAGGTGCTACAGGTTTATGACCATGACTTATTTTTGATGAGATGGGCTAGACAGAAGACTGTCTTTGAGTGCTTATTATGTCTACAGCAGCCAGCAGGAGTGTGACACAAAGTAAAGGAGACCCCGAATGAATGCAGAGGTTCTGGCTTTCCATCCAGCTTTTATTACCCTGTGGGCACAGGTAAAGTAAGTGGCCAATGTTTGTTTGTTTGTTTGTTTGTTTAAGAAAAGGCAACTTCTATGTGCCTGCTATAGTTGTAATTACCTATCTATAAGCAAAACCTATTTTATATCATTATAAGCTATGACAAATTAGAGAGGTGTATTATAGTGCAGACAAAATGAGGAGTGGCATCAAACGACCCAGAATGTCATGTCTTCCCCAGTATATACTATTCCGATTCTAGATACTCAATAGTCATTTTTGCTTCCTCCAGAATTTTGTACAAAGTTGTCTGATCACCACCCCCCTTCCTTGCTGATGTCATTTAATGGACACTTAATGAACTAGGCATGGGACTGGACAGGCCTATTTCCATACAGTCTTTATGATTGACATTATAAATCATGTCTTATGTTCACTGAATATATTGATGTTATTTATTCAAGTAGTTTTACATTATTAAGTGAGAGAGCCTTTTACAGTTAACAAGAAATGGTGACAATGTGAAGAATGCCTTTATGTTTAGGAATAAATCATATTTAAAAAACAAAGGTGATGTATATTAGAACAAGAAAGGCCATGTTTTAATATAACATCCCAGCCAAACTAATTAGAAGTAGACATATATTGCCTCACTATTCCTGCCTTATCAGTAGAGGTACAGATTATACACAATTGTTTCTCTCTTTCTCCTCTGTGTTTTTAAACAGGGTCTCACTATGTCACCCTGGATAGCCTAGAACTTGCTAGTTAGACCAGGTTGGCCTCCTAGTCAGAGATCACCTGCCTCTGTTTCCTAAGTACTGGGATTACAGTGCACCACCCTGGTTGGCAAGATACCTTTTGTGATTGGCAGTAATTCTCTTGAAAGACATTGGTAGAACTGATTTCTCTTAGTTTGGGGAAACCCTTACAACACACACACTTTCACTAACCTAGGACAGGTTAATGATCTGAAGGGATCAGCTTTACTTAATATGTGACCTGTTCTGTGGTACCAAAGTCGGGCTGCTTCTCATTCAGGCAGTGGGGTTGAGGAGACTTGGGTCTTTCTAAGAGTTGTGTATAGAGAAAGACTTCAGGAGCTTGGTGTGGAAGCTTTTTATGGGAGAAACTGCAGAGATAGAATAGGGCCATGTCTGAATTCTAAAAGAACACACTCCCAAGTTTGGACTGTAGATATATAGCTCAGTCAAAAGAGTGTTTTCTTAGCACACATGAAGCCCTGGGTTTGAGTCCCCAATACCAACTAAGATTGGACTTGTTAGGCATGCCTACAGTCTCAGCATTTGGGAAGTTGAAGCAGGAGGGTCAGGTCATATTCCAATAAGAAACACTTCAGGTCAAAGACAAAGGAGCCTGGAGGGAGGAAATGACAGAACAGATGGAGTGGAAAATCAGACTGTAGGAGACGTTGAGACAGAAAGTGGCCTGACTTGGTAACAAACTGAATATTATATGAGGGGCAGTGATCTGGCAGGCAGTCTGGTATACTGGTTGAGCACAGGCAAACTCTGGGAGACTCTACGAAGTAATTCACAAGAGATGGGAAACATTATGCCAAGGCTTCCTGGAGGCTTTTGGCTCCAGTCATGGTCACGCCCTGTAGAGGCGTGGCCACACAGCCCCAAGGCATCCCCATGTTAATGAGACACCTAGAAGCTTAGCCATGCCCCTTCCCAGCTACTATATCTGCCCCCCACCTCTCCCAGAGAAGCATGGGGGGGGTACAATTCAATTCATGCCACTCTCCACATGATGAAAATAAATGTCTTAGAATTATGGACTGTCTCTTCATCTGGACCCGCCATGGGAAGCGATGGATCTGGCCCTCGATTAAAGAGCTGTGTCTATAGGAGAATGACAAGGAGGGAAGACGAGAGTGGGTGGGTGGGTGGGAGGGTGGGTTAGAGAATATCCCCATAGTGGCAGGGGGAGGGTGGAGGGAATGGGGAGGTTCCAAAGGGGAGATCTGAAAAGGGGGAAACATTTGAAATGTAAATAAAATACGAAAAAAAAAAAGCTGTGTCTAATCTCTCGCAGAGGAGATCCCAGCACTCCCAGATGGTACCTATTCACCCAAGCCTAAGCAGATAGCCTGGCACCCAAAACCGCAGAGACCCAGTCCCCGCAGGAACCCCAGCTGCACTCCAGCTAGCCCATCTGTGGCACCCTATGGCGACTGCTATGCCCCTGGCTAGAGAACCCATGGAGAAGGCTGACGAATGTTCCCCAGGAAGGGCCCCCTCCACCACCCATCGGCAGGACTCGCAGAGGGTTCCCCCAGCCCCTACCTGCCCCTTGGACTGTGTGGGAAGATGCTTGGCCACTTTCCAAGTGTCTGCTGTCCTGCTCAGAGTCGCAGCACCCTGGGAAGACAAGTGGGACTTCATTCCACAGCGCCGGGTTGGTCTCAACAATTATAGAGCCAAATGAATTTTCACACCTTGAAGATGATTTCCAGACATGAGAGTGTCAAAAAGTATTTTTTTAAAAAACTGGAAGAATACATTGGATTTTATTTGTGATGTTTCAAAAGTGGTCATCCAGATTCCTGCTCCTACTCCCATGCTTGGTGACATGCTACACCTTTCCCACCCTTATGAGCTCTAGCCCACTGGAATCTTAAATTTGTTCCTTGAATTGTCTTTGGTCACAGTATTTCATCATAGCAACAAAAAAGTGACTAGTGCATTGAATATCACAGTTTGCTTTGTAGTAAAATCCAATATGCAAATGTAGGATTATGTGAGATAGTTATGTTTGGATTCCATTAAGTTAATTAATGGAAGATTTAAAAAAAAACTGTAATGCAATATAAATATGTGGTGGTGCACAGCTGTAATTCCTGTAAAAGCAGAGAGATGCAGACTGGAAGTCAAGTCTATCCTTGACTACATAGTGACTTGGAGGTCAGGTGGGGCCTCAGGAGACTGTGTTTCAAAACAACAGCAACAGTAATGACAACAAATAATAATAATAAAATCTAAACAAGCAAAAACTCAAGGAACAATGAAAAAATCCTATAATATCCTCACACCACAATCCAGTTTGTGTCCTAGGCAGAAATATTAAAAGCAAAGTCCAAGCTATATATTATCGAGGTTTATATTTCTTAAATCTATTTTATAAATGAAACTGATGTGCCTTGGTCCCAACACTACTGCTTTCTAAAAAGGTTATAATAACCTTTAATTGACATGAGGTTCCTCAGAAGGGAAAAGAAAAATACAAAGGCAGCAAACAGTAATCAATGATGCAAAAGTAAGCCCTACTGGTGATTCAAGTGTCTTAGATGATAGGGCATCAGGAAATGAACTCGAGAACTTCTCATCCATAAGAATTGACAAGGAACAGCATGCCCAGTGAGCAGCAGGTGTGTTAGCCTTTCCAGCAGCTGGGGTGTGTATCCCAGAATAGGCCTAGCATATTACTGTGCTGATGATTACACAGTTAGGGACTCATATGTCAATACTGAGCTTTCCTCTTGCAAAGCATGCAGACTTTCCTGGGTTTCCCTCCCTTTCTTTCCCTGGCTTCCCTTACCTTTGTATGTGTTCCTGTGCGTGTGGGTTGGCAGGGACTGGCTTTTAAAAGCTGAAAAGTAAGTCTCTCTCACCTGCTGCTGATCAGTTGCCAAGTGCTTCATTCTTCTGGGTGTCCTTGCAGTCTGTCTGTCCTTGGGAAGGACAGGCATTGCTGCCAAGCAAGCTTGAGAGGCAGCCTGAAGCCCAGAGGCACTGGATTCATATCAGAGTCTGATATTTGAAGATGATTGTCAGTTTTCCCCTTTTCTGGAACAATTTTCTAGACACTCCTTTGGCTTAAAATAAAATTAAGAAGTTCTATATCCATAAATATAGCTGAAGTTCTAAATTATAATGTAAAATAATTCTAATATAAAGATAAATATGATATCTATCCTGGATTTATATGCCTTTAATCTCTATTTTAACCCCAAAGTTTGTTTTAATTTATTTTGTACATGAAATTTTATTTTATTAGCATTTGAGACAAGGTTATATGTAGCCCAGGCTGACTTCAGATACGGTATATAACCAAGGATAACCTTGACCTTCAGATCCATTTGCTTCCGCCTCATAAGCACTGAGATCATAGACATGTACCACCATACTTCATGTACACAGTGCTGGGGAAGTAACCCAGGACTTTCCATGCTAGGTGAGACCTCTAGCAACTAAACGCCAGCCCAGTTTTCTCTCTCTGAACCCTGCTCCGTGTGTACTGTCTACTCAGCACTCAGTGCACATCTTGATCTTCATAGTCATCACAGCATGTTGACCTCAACTCTGTATGTCTCTGCTGCCTTCTTAGTACCACTGCATTCTTTTCATTTTGATATCTTCACTCCCTCACACAATACTTGGTACATATTTCACTTAGATTGGATTCACTTCTTTCTCCCTAATGGAAGAAGTCCAGACTCCTCAGCCACTTACTAAAGCCTTGTTTGCGTGTTTTTACCTTATTTTCTTCTGATTACCTTCTTCCTGGAAATCTGTGGAACCAAAAAAAAAAAAAAAAAAAAAAGACTTACTAGATGGAATCAAAGCAATTTTTCTTTTGTATCCTTTAAAATTGTCCTGGAATTATTTTTTTGCTCTTGTGCTTAGAGTTTTTTAGCTATTCTTTGATACATCTGTACTGTAGCCACTGTGGGCTGCACCATACGGTTTCAATTGGGTAGTTAACTGAACTGAGTTAATTGTTAGGTGTTATATTGTAAAAGCCTATACTGATGATAGGCGGGGAGTGAAGGCAGATTTGGAGTGCCTGTGGTGGTTTAAATGAGAAATGTCCTCCATAGGGTTATGTATTTGAACATTTGGTCCCCAGTCAGTCATGCTGTTTGGGGAGGTGCTATGTGTCCACTGGAGGAGGAACATCACCAGGGATGGGTTTTGGGAGTTTATAGCTTCCCTCCACTTCCAAATCACTCTCTCTGTTTGGGCTTGTGGTTGAAGATATGACCTCAACTTCCTGTTCCTGCTGTGATGGATTCTTATCTCTCCAGAACTGTAAGCCCAGATGAACTCTTCCTTCTGTAAGTTGCCATGGTCTTGGACTTTTATCAAGTCCTTCCTGTTGTATGAGATGATTACCAAGTTTAAACTGTGAACATCTTTAACTCTCCCATGCTTTGTATAACACATTCGTCACAGATTCAGGGGATCAGGCCATCACTAGATATACGGTATGACCTGTTTTCCAAATTAGATTTCCAAGATTATGACAGAGCAGCTTGGGTTTTTTGTTTGGTTGGTTGGTTTGTTTGTTTCTTTTTCTTTTAACTACAAATGTGCTCGGTTGTAGCAATCATTCAATAATTAATTGCTAAATTGAATTGTCAAATGAGTGAGTTTGGGCAAAAAGCTGGGTGAAAACACCTTGATTTCGTAGCTTTCTACAAAGACTCCTACATATTACTTTCTTCATACTTCAAAGTCATTTTAATTAGAAAGTTGACATACAAATTGGCTTTGACTCATCTTAGTGTACAAAAAGCCTTTCTTTCTGTTTATTTAGATCCATGCACACACAGTCATAGCTGTTGCAGTGTTTGTTGCATTGTTTGTAAATGAATCACTACTTCCACAGTCCCTGCAATTTTTCACAGAATACAATCCAGGACAATCATCTTCCTGTTTCATTTCATCACTCTTCCTGGGAATAGACATCAGCATTCTTTTGTCAGTAGGATGTGTTTCCTGTTTGCTGCATTCCATTGTCTCTGCTCCTTAAATTGAACGAAAAAAAAAAAAAAAAGAGCAAAACGACTCATGGATCCAAGAGAAAATGACATCAGCTATTTCTATCGAGGTATGAGATTTGAATAGTATCTTGATTTGATTGCTCTCAAGACTATATTCCACAATCTTGTGAGGCGAGAACTTCTTTTCCCTCCACAATGGCGGAAATAATGGTTTTCCTGTATTCCTCACAGTGTTACAACACTTGCTGATCTCTATTAGTGACTCAATCAGAGAGTATTTATTAAGCACTAGACTTGATAAAAAGGCATCTAAAAAATAAGTCTTGCCTAGATAAGGCTTAAATCTTAAAAAACATAATGCAAATACATGTACAATTGGGCTTCAGTCATGTTAAGCTGTTCTCTAGAGATATTGGAATGCAAGAACAAGTATACAAAGTACAGAATTGATTGAGCTTTCTCTGTGCCATAGAAACCACTTTCAAATAATATTATACTGTGTTTGAAATATTTCCATCCCCTTATTCATATGTTAATATCCAGTATCCATTGTGGTGATGTTAAGAAGTACAGCCTTTGGTCAGGGATTAGGTCAGTGAGGGCTCTGACCTCAAGGACAGGATTAGCACTCTTTAGAAGAGCCCTGAGGAAATGGCAGGACAAAGCAAAAACTATCTTCTTTGAAGCAAAGAATGAGCCCTCAGTAGACACTGAATGAATCTGCTGTTGCCTTGATCCTGGACTTCACAGTATACAGAACTATGAACATTAAATCTCTGACACTTCTAGATTAGCTGTTTTCTCAGGTATTCTGTTGTATGAGCCCAAAGGATTAAGATATTGTCAAGGTCCATTTTGTAGCGCTATAATGGAATACCTGGACCAGGTGATTTATGAAAAACAGAGATTTATTTGCCATAATTATGGATGCTAGGAAGTCTAAAGTCTAGGTGCCCATCATTCCATGTGAAAGGCAAAAACAAGCAAGGAAGCAAACAAACAAACAATCAATCACTCAATCAAACAAACAAACAAACAAACAAACAAAAAACTAGGCACATGTGAAGGATCAAGAGACAGAACTCACTCTCAAGACCTTCAATCCATTCCTGAAGGTGGATCCCTCATGACCTGAGCACTTCCTGTTAGATTCTGTCTTCCAACACTCCTGTAAGAAATTAAGTTTCCAGCCATATGCTTTGGGAGGGACATATTTATAAGATAAACGTAATAATATTATAACCTTGGTCATGATCTACAACTTGTGAAAACAATGTTTGAAAAGATAGCATAGTCATGTAAAGCTCATCAGAGATTTCAAAATGGCATTTTATCCAATATTTAAAAATTTCCCTCCAGGATAACAACTTTTAAAGCAAACCCATATGTAAATCCAGTTTTATTGAATATCACTTTCCCTCCTTCTAACCTTTCTGCCAATTAACAGGATCCTTCTTTACTCCCTTCCTTCCTCCCTTTTTCTTTTTCTTTATTCTTTATTCGTTTTTTGTTTGTTTGTTTGTTTGTTTTTGTTTTTTGTTTTGGGTTTTTTTTTTTTTTTGAGACAGGGTTTCTTTGTGTAGTGCTGGCCACCCTGTAGATCAGGCTGGACTCAAAATCACAGATGTACACCTGCAGCTGCCTCCCAAGTGCTGGAAATAAAGACTTGAGCCATCATGCCCAGCTTCAGGTTTTTGTTTGTTTTTGCTTTTCCATTTTTACAGACTCTTGCTTTGATCCCAAATTCTCCTGAATGCCTCTTCCATTAAATCTACAGTTTCTTTTATTTTTAAGATACTACCTTGTATGAATGCAACTGACTTTTCAAAGTATGTTGGCTGTATATATGTGGATGAAATTGGAGCATAGTCTTTGAAATGTGCTGATTTTTAGATTTCACCCTACCCCACACTCAAGTCATGAGCAATTGAATGGTTTGGATATGACTTTTAATTCCTCTGGATTTTGTTCAAGCTCATGGCAACAAGTAACTTGAAAAATCCCTGAGATTGAATTGTACATGTACTTTAGATGTAAATACATACTAGGCATGCTGGAACTTAGGTCCCATACTAGCTCTTCCACCTGTTATTACTGAGAATATAGACTGTAATGGACTCCTCTTAATGGATAAAATGGTTCTAAGGTGATACATCCTGTGAGGTCCTGACCAATGATTTAAAACATTATTATTGTTATGTATCAGAGTTACCATGGATTACCTCAATTAGAAAATGTGCCTCCTGTGTCTCTGAATTGCTTTGATTTGCACAATGCATTCAACACACTGTGCTTTTGAATTTGTAAATATTTGCTGCTGTGAGCCCTTACTTTAGGGACCTGATAATTCCCACTTTATAATGATTATCTGAGCTCACATTCCTCTTGGAGGATCTTGGCCTGACTCTAGAGCAGAGGGAAATCTCAGCAGCTTCTTTCAGCTTGCATAACTGGGACTTAAATGGAAGCCTGGAAACACCAAGAAATGGACAATGGAGAGACAGAAACGATGAGTTTTTTTAAAGGAGGTTAAGGAGAGGTAAGTGGAGGTTTGTTCCTTCCAGATGCTTTGGGCAATGTCAAATGGGAGACTGCTAGGAAGCTCTGATGGGGGGGATGGGAAATATTTTGACACTGGGATTCTCTTTGAGTCTTTGGCTCTTATGTTCTCTGTGGAAAAAAATTCAAATGGTATACACAGCATACTAATGAAGTAGGTAGAGTTTATCACAGAATAATGTATAGTCCTTTTAAAAAGTGACAGTGGACAGAGAACATTGTGCCCATCTATATTTTAGGGCCAGGTGATTGACAGGTCCATTTGAATTTACTTTTATGGTGTGTCTTTGTTCTTCATCACGATGCCTCCCTCTATTGACTACTCTTATAAGGCTTAGATAATTATCTATTAATGGACTTCCAGGCAGTATAGTGGGTCAAGTCTCCATCCATGACCAGAGATAGTACTTAGATCCCATTCTTTTGAAACGTAATTAGAGTCTGGGAGTTTCCATTCACTGTTTTACAAGCAGTGGATTATGGAAGAAGAATCCATCCCCAGTGACCTCCAAGCCTGCTGCAACTTAATGATTTGACCTTAGAGGCCCGCCAATTCTTTCCATTCTATTATCACTTGGGCTTACATGCCCTTCTCTGACCAGTTGGGGAAATTTTCACTTCTAGCAGCATGAACAAATAGCAACTGGGACTCAGAGAAGGGTGGAGGCTGGAGCTACAGCCTGTTTGTGGAAGGAGAAAATGAAGCAAAAGAGACAGGAAGATCAAGGGATGAAGTACGTGCTTTTCCTGCCACTGGCCCTTTGCTTGAATCTTGGGTCTCTATCACGACAAAGCTGTTTCTGGTTCCCTGTGCTGTAGTTTGCAACTGCCCACTGGGAGGATGCTAGTGGTTTTCTCTCTTCCCTTTTCTCTAAGGGACTGACAAGTTTAATACTTTGTTTCAAATCACACATGGATAATAGTCGGCAAAGAGATAATTCTAGGACACATACCATGGCTCTAGCACCTGTGTTCCCATTCAATAAGCTATAGGGTTACTCAACTATGATATACACCTATGCCATCCATCCTTCCCAGTGAGAGGAAGTAGTAAAGCTGTCTATTCCCACTACTTGCACCCAGATGAAGCCTGACAAATAGACCATGATCCATCCTAGGCAGGCCATTGGGTGTGAAGGCTTTGGCCTTAACAGTCTAGGTGATGTATTTTTATCTCTTCCTGTCCTCTGTCCCTGGCACCCTGATGGAGTAAAGAGGCTGATCACGCTTGCCATTGCCTCTGAAACAGCCACACTAAGAAGAGTACCTTCACAGCTCTCTTCTTATGGCTGTGTACCTTGAAAAATCTTCTTGGGTAACCCCTAGGAAAGCCTTTAATCCCTGCCCTGAAATCAGGCCACGTTTCTGAATATCCTAGTCAATTTTTGTGAATTCCACCCTGGAGATACATACTACAAGCACATAGCTGACAGGGCAATGCTGTCCTGTGTATGAAGTCATCAGTAACTTTCATGGGGTGTGGTCTGAAATTTGAAAATAGTTTCATTATTGACATTGGTAACAGAATGAAGGGACCAGGTGTTACCATTTCTAACAGCCTCTAAGGCAACAGGGTGGGGTTGTTCTTTAGTTTAGGTCTAAATTTGTCCTGAGAAATTACAGCAGTTAACAAGATCACTTAGGAGCACAGCGTCCTGCTCTTGGCCCACTAAGAAGTTCCCATTTGAATAATGAGATAGGTGACAGGATTGGTGAGTGTGGGGACACAGGAAGGCTGAGATCTCTATAACTTTACAATTTGCCCTTTAAAAAAATATGTTATGTTGGGATGGGAGAGATGGGTTCAGTCTTTAAGAGCTCAGGTAGCTCTTCCATGCAACCCAGGTTCAGTTTCCAGCCCCAACATGGTGACTGGCAACCATTCAAAACTCCAGTTCCAGGGTATCTGATACCTTCTTCTGTCCTCCACTGGGACTGGGCACACAAGTTGTGCACATACATGCATGCATGGAGGCAAACACTCATACACATAAAGTAAAATAAAATCTTTTAAAAATGTTACAAAGGTTTTTAGGGATTAAACTCAGAGCCTTTCACATGGTAGATAGGACTTTTATCTCTGATCTACATCCCCAGCCTGTCAGTTCACTTTATATTATGCAAAATAATTTGTTTCTTAGACTATGGTGGACACCTTTAGCTTGCTGCTTCTCACTCCCTATTAACCCCTCTCTCTATCCTTACTAACCTTTCTTGGTGCCTCAGCTTGAGTAGATGCGGTATTTGGGGTATCCGCACCTTGGATACCCAAGATGCGGTATCCTTACTAGGATACTATGGCCAAATCAGAGACAGAGACAGTGTGCTTTCTGCTTGGAAGCTGCTCATTTAGTGGCAGTTTGGGTCTCCTGCCCAGGTCAAAGAAACACACTTTGCTGAGGTATATATTACTAAGGCTATCAAACATTTCCTCTTGAATGTAGAAATTTGCATCTTTTCTGCCAGCACAACAACCTCCATCCCACAATAATCAGTAGTTGTCCAGAGAGACCAATGGGGATTTTTTTTTTTTTGTAGTGAAATGCGATTCTCTTTCTGGGGCTCATACTTTAGCCATATCTTAGCTCTTTGCATTTTGCAATAGATGATGGTAGCCATTACCTCTATATTCCCAAATGGAATCAGTGGCTTGCCATTCTGTTGGCAGACTTTTGGATTACCCTTTTCCTTCTTCATTGTCCAGCATCTTGCATCATGGTTGGCCTAAAGAATCTTACTGACTCTAACTAGAGAAACAGTGGAAACACTTGTTCCTATCACTAGAAAACTATGTCTGAACAACGAATATCAACTCACAATGCTTCAAAACCAAATGAAGTTAAGGATGTCAGTGGATTTCAAAGATATATGCTATGGAAGAAGTGCCAGAGGGGCTGGCAAGTTGGCAGAGTGGGTAAATTACTCTCTGTACAATGTAAGGATCAGAGTTCAGAACCCCAGAAATCCTGTAAAACATGGTAAAGTAGGGTGTCTGTACTCCAGTACTCCAATAGTGAGATGAGAGACAGGGACAGGAGAATCTCTGGAATCTTGTGGGCCTTCTAGCCTGGTGTATAAAGCACAGCTGGCAAATAACAAGGAGATCTGCCTCTAACATAGTAAAAGGTCAGGGCTGCCACATGAAGCAATCCTGTACACCACCATGGCATGCATATGGGTACACTTCACATATGTACCTCTACCCAAGATAGATGAAGAAAGAAGAGGAAGGGGCACCACTAGCTGGAAAGTAGGTGGTGAAGCCAGGTCAGGAATCACACATCAGCTGACTACAAATCTCTACAAATCCCTTCTACTATGTGCAATGAATTTTCCTGGAAGGATTCAGTGATTTACCTGTAGCACTTGCTGGTTTTGCTAATGGAGTTAGTTTGACCTTAGGTTCTGATACAAATGCCTGCCCTTTCGATACTACAACACACAGCCGAGATAAAGGTTTCGAACCAAGAATCTCACAGAAGTCAGTTGTCTTTTAATGGCAAGCCAGTTTTATTTGGTTACTCCCCACTTTAAGCTACCCCCAAAGAAATAAAGTATCAGTATAGTGGGTGGCCTATGAAGTTGGGTGTTGTTTTCCCTCTCTTCAGATCATTTTTGTGTGTCCCAGTTTGAAGTGAGTTTTTCTATTGGATGTTTCAGATTTCTGTGGGTCATGATCTGATCTCCAGGGTTCCTCTATTTCATGCCTTCGTGGGATCTGTTAGTCATTGAATGTTTCCAAGCTGTAGGCTGGCCTGCTAGCCTTATTCTGTAAATGAGGGCTTGCTCTCTGCCTTGTATGCACCAGATTTTGTCAGCATCCGAGAAACAAGGCTTTTGTAAGGTGACCTCTATGTATTTTCTATGGCCTTGCCATGACCTGTGTTTGATTATCATTTGGTTATTAGTTGTGGAACATTACTCAGACACAACACCAACCTTATATATATTTTTACCTATATCAAATCATGTGTTTATAGAAATTCAGCAATTTAAATATAATGAAATATGAGCCACTGAAAGTTGGGAGTTCTGTCTCATTCATTTATGTTATAGCACATTAAAAAGTGCTCACAGTTGCCAATGCTTTCATTTTAGTAAATGAATAAAAGTATGGCTTTTTAATGTTAGATCTCCCCCATTAGTTATAGTCAGTAATTTAAAGAACAATTCTACTGTTTTCCTAATGTCTACTCTCCTCTGTGGGAAATAGTGATATATCATTTAGTACCACATTTGGGGTCACTCCAGCTCTTGAGAGAGTTCCTCACTGGTTTATGTTAGTGATCCTATGGGAAGATATTACTACCCTTTTCACAGTAAAAATGAGTGAGGAAAATCCAATCTGGACATGGTGGCTCAGGTTTGTAATCCCCAGCACATGGAGAGGATAAAGTGAGCAGGTGGATCGGCATAAGTTTGAAGCCAGCCAGCATTACATAGTGCCTCAAAACTAAACCAGTACAAAAGAACTAGAAAAGGAAGAAATAAAAAGGGAAGAAAGGAGAGTAACAATGAAAGTTGTGTATCGTTAATTGCTCTTGTCTATTACCAAAGTTGGAAACTGAGGATAGCTGCACATTAGAGGCTGGCCTGGGGTTACGCCGTGAGTGCAAAGCTACAAAAAAAGACGCTCCTTCAAACAAACAAACTCCACAACTACCATTATTGTGAAAAGTAGCATTTTACATTGGATAAGACATGGAGAGCAGGTTCGATCATAGCGAACCCAGGACTTTGGTTAGATAATTTGGGATAACTAGAAATACTGCCATTCTTAGACAGTACTAAGGAAACGAATAGCTCCGAGAATCCCTGGCTATCAAAATCCTCCAATTCTGAGCCAGGTTGATCATGTAGTCAAGAGTTTCAGTGCAATGAAGAATGTCAAGAAGGAATTAGTTTCTCAGCACAGTGGTGATTTCTTTAGTTATGCGAGTTAAGATGTTTACTTTGTCATTCAAACCAATTTATTTTTAAAACTTGGCATCTAAAGTATAGTGACTCAAATATGACTATTAAAAATATTTTTGGTCTGGGGTCTCTTTTGGTAGCTCTGTCTACCCTGAAACTTGGTATGTAGACCAGATTGGTCTGGAACTTACTGCCATCCTTCTGCCTCTACATCCCAAACAATGGGACTACAGGAGTAAATTACCTTGTCCAGATTATTCACATATGACTTCATATAACAGATACTGAACTGAGTAAAGTTAGGCAGTCTACTGAGCAGGAGAAATAGTTGTTGTGGCAGGCTCCAAATTGTCATCTAGTATATACCCAAGTGAAAGCTTTGCAGGTAAGTGAAAAACACATCTCTTTCATGTGTTCTCTCTGGCTAGATTTAAAAACAATTGCTCATTCTCATTCCTTAGTTTACTTAGAATTATAGAGAAGTCATCTACAAACACTTGACAAGAAGATAAATTAGAATTGTTCAGTTTAGACACAAACCAAAAATGTTGAGGCTGTATAGTAGAATGTTTGAAGACCTCAGGTCTGAAGTCAGATGCCTGAGTTCCTCCTTGCTCTAATACTCACACCAGTGACCTCAGCACATGATGCACGTCTTTCCTCTTCTGTCACATGAATCTCACAGAGTACCTGACCTCTGCCTTGTTCAGACAGTTAGTGAGCTCAAAATATGCAAAGCACATAGTGAATGCCTTATAAATGTTAGCAATATTGGGGGGATTTAGAATTCCTTTTCCAGTGTATGCCATACCTAGAAGAAATAGTCTAGGTGACCTTAGTCATCTCAGTATAAAGGGAAAGATCTCAGATGCAAAGTCTCAGATATGGAGGTTAGTAAGAAGAAAGCCTCTCCCATCAATAAAAGGAGCTAAAAACGAAGAGAGTAAACCATTCAGATTCTATTGTTCAAGTGACAAAATTTCTTCTAGAGTTGAGCGTTGATTCAGGGTGTCATTCTGAAATCAATGCCTTGCCTTTGCCTCCTTTCCCAGCAAACTCTTCTGTTTTTTTCAGCAGCAGAATCGAGTAACTGCTTTTCTTTGCCTGGTTGCCCAGTATTCTCTACATTAGCACTTCTTTCTAACCCACACTGTGTCTTTTCTCCTCCTTTAGCTAACAGAAGTAACTTGCTTCTATTAATTTGGGCTCTCTTCCAGAACTATGAATAAATAATTCATTGTTATGTTCACAACATTTGGGTTTGCTTTAAAGTACTATAAAATGCTTTAATTCCAAAAAAGGGACTTTGGATCAAATTAAGACCAAGGCTATCTAATCGTGTTGGTTTGTTTAAGAAAGAATCTAGGATGGTGGGGGAGATAGCTCAGTTTAGTAAAATACTAGTCACACAAACATGAGTTCAGATCTCCAGCATCTAGCTAAAAAATCCAATGTGGTGATGCACTTCTATAATCTCAGTACAGGGAAGGCAATAACAAGTTTACTGGCCAGTCACTTAGTGAGCTCTACATTCAGTGAGAGACTTATTTTAAAATACAAGGTAAAGTAAAGAGCAATTTAGGAAGTTATATAATGTAAATGTCTGGCCTCTCTGCCTGCTCTCTCTCTCTCTCTCTCTCTCTCTCTCTCTCTCTCTCTCTCAAACACACACACACACACACACACACACATTCTGGGGAGGGAGGAACATTTAGATACTTTCCTACTGTTGTTACATCATGACCAATTTATAAAAGAAAGTGTTTAATTTGGGCTTATGGTTTCAGAGGGTTAGATTCCATAATGGTAGAACAAAAACATGGCAGCAAGGACAGTTGAGAGCTCACATCTTCATCTATAATCAAGAGGCAAAGAGTGAGACATACTGGAAGCAGCTTGAGTCTTTTGAAACCTTAAGGCCCACCCCAGTGACAAACTTTCTCCAATAAGGCCATAACTCCATAACTCCTAATCCTTCCCAAACAGTTTTATCAACTGTTGACCAAGAATTCAAATTTATGAGCCTATGGGGCCATTCTCATTCAAGCCACCACAGCATGTATAAATTTATGTCTAGGTTGCCACAGATCTAGGACTTTTTTACTTAGTTTGTAGATGTGGTGGTATCTGGGTTTTGTTGTTGTTGTTGTTTTGTTTTGTTTTTTATATTTTTTTTATATTTTGAGACACAGTCTCACTATGTAGCTGTGGATGTCCTGAATTCACTATGTAGATGAGGTTGGCCTCAGACCCATAGAATTCACCTGCCTCTGCCTCCAAAGTTCTGGGATTAAAGGCATGTGCCACTACACCCAGCATAGATTTGGTGATTTTAATGTGCTCAAATATTTGAATACTTGGTCCTCAGTTTGTATTGCTGCTGTGTTTGGTTTAAGAGGTATGGTCTTGTCCAAGGAAGTATGTCACTGGAAGTTGGCTTGGAGTTTTCAAAGCTTGACACCATTCCATGTGTGTTATCTATACCTCATGCTTGCTGTCTCAGATGTGAGCTCTCAGCTTGTTCATCCAGCCACCACACCTACTTGCTGCCATGCCTTCCTACCAAGAGAGTTATGTACTCATCCCTCTGGGACTGTGAGTTCAAATATCTCCTTCTTTCTGTAAGTTGCCTTGACCATGGTGTTTTATCACAGCAAAAGAAAGTTAACTAATACGGTATATCTCACCTATTTTGCCGAGTATGCTGGGAATACAAAATCTCATCAGCTTTATCCTTCTATGGAAGCCAGATAAGGTTTTACCAGGCCATTTGAATAGCTGTACAAGTTGTATAAACCTGTCTCTCATTTGGACAAAGGTGAAGAAGTGACTGTAAAGCTTGTCTTTTGATTGAAAGCAAGACTTTGATTCTATGCTGATAAGTGCTTATTCTCCTTTTGTCTATCTTTTGTATTCCTTTTGTAACTGGGAGACAAAGCAACCATTTATTAAGAGAAAAGGGAGAAAGAGAGCCAACACTGATAAGGGATACTTGAAACTCTAGGAACAGGTAGGAAAATATAGCTTCTGCCACAAAAGCTAAACGTCTGTATAGATGGCAGGTGATTAATTCTTTTCGATTTTGAGGAGAACCAGGATTAGATTCAGCAGCCACTGCCAATGATCAAAGACTCCCTTGGGCTCTGAGATGAAACAGAGCCAGGGATGACAGATGCAGGGCAAAGCTCAGGACTTGGCAGAGGGGTTCCTAGGAAGGGCTAAACCTGCAAGTCAAGCTTGAGCTACAGAGCTAGATGCAGCTCACTGCTTAGCACTGGGGTTTGGAATTTGCAAAGAAAAGGCCAAAGTCGGGAAACTTTCAAACGTTTAGTAAAAGACCAAAACAATGATCAGAAACAGAACATTCCCAAGAAAAGGAAGACACACAGGGCATCACTCTCAGACTATCCTTGCTCATGACAATGTCTCTTTTCTCAGTTAGTGATGTTCTTTTGGTGGGTCTTTGCATGTAGTTCATTGGGAATCTGAAGCAATTATGAAATGACATATGCTGGCATCTAGATAATGGGTGAATGGAAGAGGTACATATCCACCCAGGAACTGTTAACTCAGAAAAATATTGTAGAGAAACTGGAGTGGGAAGAGTTCATGGAAGAGTGTCTTGTCTTTTTATACTATAGCAGGCTCAGTGAGCTGGATGCATAGCTTCATGGACTTGGATCCAACTGGTTGTGGCCAGGAAATGAAGAAATAAACAGAGAGGCACATGAACACAGAAATCCTGTAGTCAGGCAGATGGGTCTGTCTGATAGAGAAACCTCAGCATTCTGGAAGCTCAGCATGTTTATTAAATAGAGTTGAACAGAGAAGCGGGATTATTGCACACAGCTGAAAAAGGAGGCAGGTCTATTACACAGATAAACAAGCCAGCAGTGTTTATACAGCAGGATCAAGAGACAGGTTTAGCTAATTTTGGTAGAAGTGCCGGTGTTAAGAGCATACATTTGCTCAGGACTTCACTAATTCAGGGCGTCCTCTGCTCCCTACACGATTTCCAGAAAACTGTTGTTGGCAAAGTTTAAAACACATAGAAAATTTATCATAATAGCTCCAAGCACATAGCAGGGAGTTGGTGAGAGACAACTAAGTAAATAAAGAGAAGAACAAAAACAAATTATACTTACAGACCAATCCCTCATTTTCCTTGTGATAGCCTCATTATGGAAATTCCTTTGGCATTTATTGCATGAAACTCTCACTATATAATGGGGAACAAATGAGGATAGGTGCTTTCCTTTGTTAAGCACATCATTGATGGAGAGAAATCCTCTATAGAAGCTCCACACACACACCCTACACACTAGAACAGCTCTTTTCTTGTTCACTTCCCTGTTAGTGGAAAAACCTCATGCCACCAATAAGCACAGCTTCTTTTACTGTGGCCCTGAAAATCAATGTCTTCCAAGTGAGGGCAAACATCTCAGCTGAAATCAAAGAGATGCTATTTATTCAGTGAATTATATATAAGGCCAGTTGTTATTGAAGATAATGGGTGGGGACAGGTTAGTAGCCAGCCTGGTCCAGACAAGATGTTAGCATTTTAACTGGGCTCTCCAGAGAAAAGGACCACTGGTTCAAAGCTGTGACTCTCCTTTAGTAGGACTATATGATGCTGTGGTAGGTCCATGGGAGAACAGTTTGGGGATAGGGAGGTTTTGTAATATCCATGTCTTTCCATGCACCTGACAGGCATGCTCTTGAATGCCTAGTTATTCCTGTACTTTCTAGGTGTAGAGTCTGGGGAGGGGATTTGTCTTAAATTGCTCACCAGGAATTTTTGGTAAGAGAAGTATTAGAATAATCTATACCTTCCCTCTGGTCTGGTCTCTCTCTCTCTCTCTCTCTGTCTCTCTCTCTCTCTCTCTGTCTCTCTCTCTCTCATACACACGGACACACAAGTGAAAGACAAAATTCTCATAAAAGAATGAGAAGGCTCCACTGTCCTTTTGAGAGTGAATGCTACAATAGATAAAATTGCTTTTGCTAAAAACTTTTCTTTTTCTTTAAAATAAAAAAAAAAATGTCATGCAGCTTTGATATTCTGGAGCTATCTTCTTCCCCTCCCCCCCTTTAAAATACAGCATTCTTGAGTGCACATCTATTTTCAGGTAACCTGTGGGCTTTGGGCAATAGATTGATTTTTATTTAAATGGGAAATACTCCATTTTTCTACAAGGGGATTCATCTGGTTGGACCATTCCAATTGCCAAATGAACAGGAAGCCATGATTTTAATAATACATTAGTTGATCTGTCATAATGCCATTCTACAGCTCACACAGTTTTGTTGTATAACTACCAAACTCACTCTTATTTAGGCTATTGCTTTACAGGGAATTAATGCCTTACAAATTCTTGGTGACTGGCCAGTTGAAGAGAGGAACTTTGCTCAGAATGGTTGTGATTCAGAGGTCTTCATTAGATTTGGTCCTTCATCCTTTCCTGTCATGACTCATCAGCTTTGATGTGATCAGTTTGACTTTTTGCCCTTTGGAAAAAAAAAATTGCATTAGATATTTTACTTTAATCTTTCCCTGTACGGAATAATATTTATTTCACAAAAGCTTTATTCTTGTGAGAAACCAAACAAAGAGTATGAAATTTGCTTCATGGAAATGATGCCAAAGGGGTGCTTTTACTCATGTACAATGAAAAACTGTTACAAAGGCATTGTGGTTCATGTGCGTTGCTTGCTGCTTCTTATTAAGAAATGATAGTTGCAACTGTTGCGCTCAGTCTCAGCGCAAATATTTGTATTTGTGTACATTTTCTTTTTACAATAAATCCAATGTGGTTCTGGATCTTGGAAACAGAATGTGCGCAACACTCCTGAATGACATCCATCAGGGCACATCCAATGCTCCCATACATACTTGAAAAGATTTGATTCACTGGGCCTTCACAATGGTTGTGCGTCCTCAAAAGTCCCAAGGTAGATGTCTTTCCATGTGATTCTGAATGGATTGGCTTCTCCTTTTCAGACTATGAACCGGAGATTTGAGAAGAGAATTAGATCCAATAATATTACAGCATGTCTGCTTTGGCAAGGTTGAAATGCTAGTGCATTCAGCCTGTTTAACGAAAAAAAAAATAACAAAGCAAAAATACATTTGGAAACCAATTCAAAAAATATATGCTCCTTGTTGACTTGGGGGTGAAGGAAAAGAAATCCTTCTGGTAATTACTGCAGGAGAAGTCTAAACTGAATCACTAAAGTAATGAAATGGTTACTATGAGCGCTATAAGTCAGGGCTGCTAAGAAAATGGAATTTTAATGAGTAGTCTCTTGGTACAAAATAAATCACACCTTACAAATACAACATTTTATTTTGAAGCAATTAGGAAATTAGAGAACGGAAGAAAAGAGCATCTTTAAGATCTTAATTCACATTAGGGGCACTGTGTGTGTGTGTGTGTGTGTGTGTGTAAGTGTACTCATGATTCGTTTTATGTAGGAATGGAACAGTCTGTTTTTTCCTCTCTAACACTGTCGCCAGCACCAACTCTCCCTAACATAGTCCCTGTTTACATCCATAGTACCCAACACCTTTCTTTGTAGCAATAGGTTTTTTGTCATTATTGTCTTTTTAAATTAGTTATGGTGTGATAAGCTAAATAAACCAAATGTTTAAGATAATCAACCGAATAATGTAAAATATGGGGCATCATTTGTCCACTCTAAAGTTGATACGCTTTATAAAAGTTGATGTCTATTGGTGTGTGTGTGTGTGTGTGTGTGTGTGTGTGTGTGTGTGTGTTTGCATGTATATGCCACAAGAGTATTTGACCTCCTTGGATAGTTGTTACAAGCATTTGTGAGCCACCTGATGTGGCTATTGGGAACAGACATAGATCCATCTCTTCAACCCCAGCTGATATGCATTTGTCCTTCGTTTAACTGTTTTAATTAATAACATTTCTCTGAGCACTTTTGCTCATCTTCTAGAGGTCAGTTTCAAACTTTCCTTGCTTATATATTCAGAAGCTGGACTTGCTAGTTCATCAAGTGGGCACGTACACAACCTAAGGCCAGAATTATTGCAAAGTAGCAACACCAATTAAATACTCTCCCCCACTGTTTCCTGAAGTCTTTCTTCTTTGTAATGGACTTAATTAAATGCCATATATATGTCATTTTTGTTTTTGCCAGTCTGGGAACACAAAAAATATTTCAGGATGATTTGCCCCCCTCATTGATGACTGTTGAGGTAATCATCTTTTAGAGTTCATTTTTCAGTAGAACTTGCTTCTTTTAGAAAAGCCTCTTCATGTCTTTTTTATGTTTCTATGTAGTTATCAATTGTGTTACTGATTTTTGGGATCTTATTCTAGGTAACAACCTGTGTCTTCTATATATTGTGCATGTCCTTTTTTCCTTTTTTTTCTTTTTTTTTTTTTCCCTTTGGTTTTTCGAGACAGGGTTTCTCTGTGTAGCCCTGGCTGTCCTGGAACTCGCTCTGTAGATCAGGCTGGCCTCGAACTCAGAAATCTGCCTGCCGCTGCCTCCTGAGTGCTGGGATTAAAGGCGTGCGCCACCACTGCTCGGCTTGTGCATGTCTTATGGTTTGTATTTTACTCTCCTTCCAGTGATTATTAGCAAATTATAATTCTTAATGGCGTTAATACAAGTGAATTCATCTAAATATATAGAAATATTCCTTTGTAGTTTTAGATTTACGTGTGAAATCTTGCTCAGCATAGTACCACACTCCTAGAAGTCTGGAGATTGAAGCAGGATGATTGACAGCTCAAGGTCAACCTGGACCATGTAAGGAGACTTTACCTCTTTTAAAGATTTCTGTCATGAGGATTCTTTATTCATCTTGTCAATTTTACAATCCCACCAATGAACAAACTTAAAGCATTGTTGCTATTATTTTTGGTTTATTTTCCATTTTATAAAATTATTGTTGCTTCCTTAAAAACTTAGTGTATATTTGCCAAATATGCTAAATAATTATTTTTATTGAAACATCCACGTAAGATGCTGAAGCCCTAATACTGTTATAATTTGGTGAATTATTTCACAGCTGAACACACCCATTTCAGTATCAAATGAAATCCATCTCAAAAGTTTTATTTTGTAGGACTGCCATTTTCATACCATTTGAAATATTTTTATTTTTATTGAAGCTTTTTAAATTTTACAAATTTTATTTTAAGTGAATTCATCTAAATATTCCTTTTGAAATAGCATTACTAATAACGGTATTCAAATGAGTTAGAATGCTGATTCTTCTGTCTGCTTGATCTGTAATTAAGAGAAGAGTACCTCTCAATATAATGCAATCTCCTTAACTTTTTGTAAGTTTTGCTTTCTGTTTTTTGATGCTCTGGTTAGCCTCAAACTCCCACCTCAAGATAGCCTCCTGCTGCTCCCTCCCTAATAGCTGTATGCATCCACATCCCTCTGCCCTTACAAGCTGCACTGCATTACTTTTATTCCTTCTTTCTTCCTTTCTCTTTCCCATCTCTCTCCCTCCTCTTCTCCCCTCCCCTCACTCTTTCCCACCTCTCTCCTTCCCTCTCTACTCTGTTTTGCTCTTTGGAGCTAATCCTGTGCAGTTGCACTTACTCTAGGAGCGCAACCATCCTCAAATAGGGTTCGGCACGCTAGAACGGACTGTTTTCCATGTTTCCTTTCTTTGATAGCGAAACTACTATTTTTCCACAGTCAGCCCTGGAATGGCTCTTCTTCAGCTAACCTCTATTTGTTTATTCTCTGGCTATTTTACTGGTCTTCGGACAGGTGTCATCTGCCATGTTCTAACCCATTAGATGTACTTTTAAAAATGCATGAGTTTGATTTGGGTCCATCCTGACATAGTTTGCTTCTTAACAAGCAAAACTGTACTTTCTTTATGTGTATTTGAGCTACTGGTCTATTTGGATCCTTCTTTAAATGCATGCATTTGTTCTGGAGTGTGTTTCTCCCCCCTCACCTCACATTCTTTTCTCCTAGAGTGCTATCTTTTGTTCTTTTGGTTTTAAATATATTTTTCCGTTCATTGAAATTTGAAGTTATGTTTTCTATTTTTATTGCTGATTCCAGTGCTTTAATCATGTTCACAATGCAAAGTTTATCAATGCCTTGGCAAAGTGCTGAAAACAAAATTGGATTTGGAAATGTTTTTTTCCATCATTCCATGTATCTTCTATGTCACAGTGAGTGGCATTGTAATCTGTCTTCTAAACTCTCCAAATTAGAGGTTATTTTTTAATATATTCAATCCTTCATTATATATGTTCATACTTGTTTATACTTATTTCTATTTCTTATTTCTACTTATTTCTGTAGTTCAGACTTTCCACCCCTTTCTTTTTCCAGAATTCTTTTTAGACATTTTAAATATTTGATGTGAGTGTATCTTTTTTTACTTTTTGTTTACATGCATGTAGATGTATATTTCACTGTATTGCTGAAAAGTGGTTTTGCTAGGTATACAATTCTAAGTGCAAACATTGTTTTCTTAGGTTCATTTGGATTCTGTTGTAGTTGATGAAGCATCAGTCAACCTGCAGTTGTTAGTAAGTGAGCTATGTTTTCTGTTTTCTTTTAGATGTTTTCTGTTTGCTATTATACATTTCCACAATGGTTTTATTGTAATGTATTTATTTTTATTTATTCTCCCTGGAGTTCCTCAAATTACTGCACTTTAGGATTGAGACCTCTTTTTACATTTTTATTTTGTTTGTTTCTGTATGCACATATTTATTTGTGGGAAGGGGCCTCATGTGCCATTGCACATGTGTGGTGCTCATAGGACAATTTGCAGAAGTCTCTTTTCTCCTTCTACCATCTGAGTGCTGAGTCCACACGCCTGAACTCATGTCATCAGGCTTGAGGGTCAGCACCTTTACTTGTTGAGACTTCTCAATGGTCTCAAGATTGTGATGGTTTTCAACAATTTTATGAAATTCCCAGCCCTTAGTCATCCCCACTAATTTCTTCCAGATTATTCCAATTTAACTCAATCAGATGAATGAAACATCTTAATTCTATCCTGACACTTTTACTTTTTCACCTCTTTATTTTCTGCACAATTTCTCCAATGACTTCTAGATAAGTAGTTATTGATTTATGCCAAATTAGCTGTTTTATGTAGTAGGTATTTTTAATCCATTCCGAAGGGTCTTCTGAATGGGGAAGGACTGCTTCCTAGCACTTGATTAGTGAAGGCAGGAGGCTCAGGAGTTCAAGGCCATTCTTAGTAAGTTGAGAGTTAGCCTGGGCTGCATGAGATCCTGGGGTGTGTGTGTGTGTGTGTGTGTAGTAAAAATGAGTTACATTTTATTTGGGGTTTGCTAATTCTACCATCTGATGCATTTTGGAGCCTGAGCCTGCTGTGGACTCTGGGTCAGGTTTTGTCAATTTTATTGTTTTCACTAGAGCTTATGTTCTTTGGAAGTTTATTTGTGATTATTCGTTGATATCTGAGTGAGATGGAGGTCCTTCCTTCAGAAAATATCTGTGTTTGTTCTTGTCAGTCGCCTAGCAATACCACCAACCTAGGGTCATTCTTAATTCAATTTCCAACCTAAGCTTTTCACCTCACATGGTAACATCAAATGCAAAAGCAAACCCATGTGTTTGCTAACTGTATGGACATGCTCAGGGGAATTGTTTTTTAACTAACACTAAAGTCGAAACACTTATTTAATGACTTCTTGTTGTGGTAGAAGTGTGTGTGTGTGTGTGTGTTTCACATATGAAAGTCAGAAGAAAACCTCAGGTATCAGTTCTTTGCACTGTCTACACATTTGAGACAGTCTCCTTCATTGACCTTAGGCTCATCAAGTAGATAGACTAGCTAGTCAGCTAGATTGTGACACTGCCAGTCTTCCCCTCCTTGGCTCTGTGAATACAAACCTGTTCCATCATGCTTTGCTTTTGCTGTGTATGCTGAAGATCAAACTCTAGTCCTCATGATTATGCAGCAAACACTTTATGAACTTAGTTATTTGTATTCATATGCACCAGTGGTTCTCAACTTTCCTAATGCTGTGACCCTTTAATGCAATTCCTCATGTTGTGGTGCCCCACAACCATAAAATTATTTTTGTTGCAACTCCATAACTGCAATTTTGCTACTGTTTTGAGTCATAAAGTAAATATCTGTGGTTTTTAATGTGTTTAGCTAAGCCCTGTGGAAAGATCAGTTGATGCCTGAAGGGGTCAAAACCCACAGGTTGACAACCACCAATATATACAATGAGTGCTTTAGCCACTTAGGGACATAATGGCCTGTCTACTCTGTTGCATTGTCATTTTGGAAGGGCTCTTATCTTTCTTGTTATCGTACTTTGGTGGAATCTCAGAATCCTTTTTTTCCCCCCAACAAAGACTCCTGAGGATAAAGCTGCATAGTTTTAATTCTTCCCTTCCTACTCTGCATTATTAGCTAGGCTAGGACAGGGCAACCTCTAACTTTTCCACTGCCAGTCTCAGGACAATCCTTGGGATGAATCACAAGCATGTGGATAATTTTCTTGGTACAACAGAATCTTTATTACCTGTGGTCTAGATGCAATAAAAAAGGAACGTTATTTTTAACTTGGGTATATGTGCAAGAAACATCTAACCAGTTCCTGCCATGTTTGCTGAATAATAAAGCTTCGTAAGATGTATTGTGGGCAAAATATTGAAGAAGTCCCACCCTTCCTGTCTGTAGCCTCGACTTCCTGGAGCCACAAGATTCATCTTGTAGTTCTTGGACCTGTGATAAGACCAAGTCTGTTGGATCAGTCCCTTGACTTGAGAGAGAGAGAGAGAGAGAGAGAGAGAGAGAACATAGAATGTCAGTGATAAAACCCTAAAATAGGAATACAGTAAAATATAGTTTTATGGGGGAAAATCCCTAAGAATTATGTTTGTGTATAACCAGGGCTCGGAACATGACTCAGTAGCCTAAGGACAGGATATTGGGTCACTAGAACTAACATAAAAAGCTGAGTATGGCCATGTATGCTTGTAACTCCAGCATTGTGGATCTGTGTGTGGAGATAAGAGAATCTCCAAGGGTTGCTGGCCACCAGCACAGGAAAAAAAACTGCTTGCTCAAGGTGCAGTTAATGGCCTTGTCTCAAGGGGCTAGGATAGAGAGCAATATAAGTGGATTCCATACATTCTCATCTGGCCTTTACATTTTTGTGTGGGCATGGGCATTTAAACAGATGCATAAGCGCACGTGTACATACCATATATAGACATACATACATAAACATGTAAATTTCAAAAATTAAGTTTGTTCCACATATCTGTTGTCCTCCAAGTCTCTAGGGAAATAGTTAACCTAGGGGAAAGTTAGTGGCTACAAAATGTAAAATAAGTTGATGATATCTCAGTTTCTACTAGAAGTTTCTTAAAGTCTTGCTAAATACCACTGACAAACCTTAGTTCACATTTAATTAATCACATAGGCATAGGAGCAAAAGCCATAAAGGAGCTAAATCAATGAATATTAATCCTCATGACCTTGGACTTGCCAATGGATTCTTAGATATGAAACCCAAATTATATGCAGAAGGAGCAAGAATATGGAAATTATACTTCATCACAATTAAAATATTCTATATAACAGGTTGTGATTAAGAAAGTAAGTGCAGAGGCTACATAAGAGAAGACATTTCTAAATCACAGATATGTTAAGAGTCTAATAACCTTATAATACAAAATAACATATAAAATGCACTTTTACAACTCAACAGTTAAAAAGATAACCTTGAATGCGCAATCTCCCAAAGCTATAAAACTGGCCATAGCTCCCATGTAAACACACTAATTATTAGTTATGTCTGTGCCAATAACTTCAGAGCTGTGGAGGGAGGAAGTAGAGGCAGGAGGATTCCTGGGGCTTGCCAGATGCCAGCTAAGCTTCAGGTTCAGTGAGACACCCCGCCCCAAGGGAATAAAATGGAGAGCTATAGCACAAAACATCACCTAACATCCTTCTAAGGCTTCTGCAAGGGTGCTCTGTCCCATATACCCCACACTACACATACACATGTACACATACACAAACATACACATACTTTAAAAATAAAACAATTGAGGCACCTATTCATATTAGCATGACTAATGTAAAATATATGAAAACAAATGATAAATTTGGTGAAGATATACAGAAAAATAAAATATTGTCTGTTGATGGTAGAAATATAATTGTTTTCATCACCGTAGAAAAGACTGCAGGGGTTCTTTAAAACCTAAGAATTATCAAAATATGCAATAATTTTATTTCTAAGTTTATACTGTGGAAACATGGTCAAATAAATATATGTGTAAATGTGTTCAAAGTAACAGTATATATAATAGAGCCAAAAGGTAGAAAGTATATCAAATGTGCATCAGGGCAGACAGTGGATGGATGGATCAGAGGACGGCTAGATAAGTAAGTATTGGCATTTGCTAAATACTGGTGATTACCAATAAAGGGGAGTATTATTCAGCCACCAAAGACAACAGCACCTCATTACCACAATGAATAAACCATTAAAGCCATTGATAAGTAGCCAGGCATTGGTGGAACATGCTTTTTACTCTCAGCACTCAGGAGGTAAAGTAGATGAATCTGAGTTTGAGGCAAGCCTGGTCTATGGAGCTAGTTCCAGAGCAGCCAGGAGTATATAGAAAAACGCTATCTCAAAAACCAAAATCAAACCAAACCAACAAACAAAAAGCCAATCTTAATAAGTGAAAGAAGCCAGACACAAAAGATCACATTGGATTGCATGACTTAATTTCTGTGACATTGTGAAATGTCACGAATAGGTAGATTCACAGAGATAGTGTAGGTTAATAATTTCCTGGAGCTCTGGGAGCAGAAAATGGGTACTGACTGCTCTGTGGGTACAGATTCCTTTTGAAAATGATAAAAATCTTTGAGAACTAGTTAGAGGTTCTAGATATGCAATATTGTGAATGTACTAAATACTACTGAATTGTTTACTTTAAAATTATTAATTTATATGAATCTCACCTCAAATTTAAAAGAAGTTTAAAAACCTAGAGGAATATGCTTAAAACGTGGAGCCTTCCCCAATTGGCTAAACATTTGAACCATACTAGAAAACCAGAGACGGGTGGGATTGCAAAGTAGCTAAGGGGGCTTGTTGCCAAACTTGATGACCTGAATTTGATCCCCAGAATCTACAAGGTTGAAAACAAGAACTGACTATTGCATGTTATCTTTTGATGTCAACACATGTATGGTGGCATGTGTACTTACCCACCCACCAAAAATCAAGCAATAAATTAAAAAAAGAACGAAACCTAGGCTCGTATGTCATCCTCTTCATTGGTTTACTACTTTTCTGTATGCACATATTTAGGAAACTCCAAACCTAAATTTTAAATCTTGACCCATAGAACATGACTACCCTATTTCATGATGTTCTAGGTGTCTGTATTAATTTCCTCTCATCTAGTAAATTGCCACTGAGTTGCTTAAAACAAGGTATATTTACAATTTCTATTTCCATGGGCCTATTGTCTGAGCATGAAGACATTACATCCTCCCTGCCACCTTAGCAGGCTGTAGCGAACATACTAGCTGGGTGCATTCTCATCTGAAGGCATGCATAGTGAAGAATTGCCTTTACTGGCTGAATTTATTTCCTTAAGACTGCATGTTGGTGGGTCCTGGCTTTATGTTTGCTATTGGAAGGAAGCCACACTCAACAAGACACTGGTTTGATGCCCTGAAGGCTGTCTGCTGTATCTTGCTATATGGGGTTTCTCCTCTCACACCTAATGAGAATTTACCTAAGCTAACCTCATGAGGAGAGAGCCTCATTCTAGTTGTTGTGATGGAATCCTATATAAACTGATAATCCTGGAAGTAATTTTTATTTTTTTGCACATGCACACATACATGCGCCTGTGCGTGTGCCACTATGATGCGCACGTGCGTGTGTGTGTGTGTGTTTGTGTGTGTGTGTGTGTGAAAGTACAGTATCAGGTGTTAGGCCTCACTTTCTGCTTTGTGAGAGGCAGGGTCTCTAGTTTACTGGTGGATGAGCCAAGCTAGCTAGTCTGAGTTTTCTGGTCTCCTTCTCGAATCTCCCCTTTGGAGGGGTTGGACTACAAATATATGCTACCTTGACTGAATCTATGTGTGTCCTCAACTCAGGCTCATAAACTTAACAAGCAAACACTTCCTGTACTAAGCCTTCTTCCAGCCCAAGACTTTTAGATTTCATTGGCAACCCCTTGTTTCTGTTCATACTGATTTGCTTGAATGTCAAGAGGACAGGAATCCTGGGGAGGGATCACTGTAGAGAATATCTGCTGCAGGGTCCATTCCTTCACTGTTCTTGATATAATAGGTTTTACGTTATCATTTCATAGACTAATTATCCTGTGAAACAAAGAGCCTAGCCCACATTGTTGCCCACAGAGAACACAGACCTCTAAATACATTCCAGTTTTGATACTTTTGAAACACAAAATTTGGTGAGAAGATGCCTCAGATGTATACTACAACAGAATTCTAGTCCTTTGCTTCTTTTTCAATAGCAGAGATTTTAAATTTAGATACTGATGGCAGTTGATAGACTTTTAAAAAATAAAATTAAAGAGGCAGAGTCTTCTGTAGCCCAGACTGGCTTCAAGCTTACTATGTAGCCAAAGGTGACCACGAACTACTAATCCACCTGTCATAGATTTATATGGTCCTGGGGATGGAACCTAGGCTAGGCAAGTTCTCTGTCCAGTGAGCAGTAGCCCCAGACCCATCAAACAGACATTTAAAGTCAAGCTCAAGGACATTGATTCTATCTAAAAGCCCCACCCTTCCTACATTTTCATGAAGCTGAATTTTTTCTTTTGTTCTTGGGCAATAAAGAAAAGTAATTACCTTTAAATCTGAGTCACTGACTTTATAGTCACCTAAGAACATATAAAATTATCCTTTCTCAAGTAAAGTAGGAGATAGAAATGCCTCTGATGGCAATGAAACCTTTATTTTCATTGAGAAGCATTACAAGAACACAGAAGAGTTGAGATGAATTTTGCCTTGTATTGAAATTTTATTGCGAGCGTGTCTATATCCAGATCAAAGGGGACTATTGTATTTTTATATCTAGACTCCTATCCAAAGATTTCAAAGATGGATCTGCTCTAATTTTATCCAGTGTGTTCTTTTTGAGTCCTATAATAGGTTTTTGTTTGCACGCAGGCACGTAATTAAGAGAGGGAAAAAAAATCCCTTGTTAAAATCAGCTGGGAATAATCAGAGTGATCATTCCATGACTCATAAATATTCCATGAGCAATATGGGCGCGTTGGTAATGTCTAACCGTTTTCCAGTTCCATTTAAAACTTTTTGTTCTTGAAGTCTTCAAGCCTAACAGAAGATTGCTTTAAATTCTTAATTACAAGAAGAGCTCATAGAATTTCTATTTACAGCGATTTTGTTTATTTATACATTTTCAAAGACCATTAGAAAAACTAACACATTATTTGAGACTATTTTACTGACTCAGGAAAGGGATACAGTGTAACTCATCTGACACTTCAAGAGGTAGAAATCTGCATTCCCTTGGCTACTTCACCAGGACCCACATCTTGGACCTTTAATATTTTGTCTGCTTAGCCATTTTACATTATATCTATTTGAACTTGGAGCAAAGTGATATGATTATGTAGATCCTTAAAACTCCCTAAGCAGAGTTTTCAGCAAGAAACTAATTAGCTAGTCCAGAAAAGAAACACAAAAGAGAAAAGAGATAGTAGAGTGAGATCATTGTCTTAAAGGTAGAGGAACATTCAAGGCCCCCTTCACGGCTCCCATTTCTGCTTAAAGCCCACAATTTCTGCCTGTAGCATAGTCACTTCCTGGTGACTTACCTAGGCACTTAGGTTATTCTTCCTTAGTTTTCCTTCTTGGTGGAATATGAAGGGAAGGTTCTTGAGGAGGAGGGCCTTGAGCTACCCCTACAGGCTCAAATACTTACTGAACAATACTGGTCCAGTGTCTGGCTTTCCTGAACCTTGTAGTTGTAATTGTTATTTTTCTTGTTTGGGGGTTTGGTTTCAATTTTTGTTTATGTTTGCAAATAGTATAATTCATCTATTTTTTAAAAATGACTTTATTAAAATTTTTTATTTCTGCAAACAAATTAAATTTGGGATTTGTTTCTCCCCCCAAATTAGATTTTTCAGATAACAATGCATACAGGCACAGGAATTGGGAAATACAAAGAAGAGGAGGGGAGATTTCAGATTAATATTTTCCACAGATTACTACATTTGTCCTGAGATCAAGACCTGTATTTCAAAAACCAAGGATCTAATATTAGGATCTTGTGCAAGAAAGCTTCCTTCCATTTAGGTTCTTCATTGGATGTCCTAAGACATTAATTCCAAGAGCTAAAGTGAATTTGAAGGCGTGCATTAAGTTGTTTCTTTAGTACATCTGCAAGTGTTATACATAAGGAGGAGCTCAGAGAATATGAAGGTGCTGAGTTTTTCCTTCAGAATATTATTCATGTGTAACATTTTCTTTCATGAAGCAAAAACAAAAGTTCTTGACTAGAGTCCAATTCTGCTAATTATTTTGTGATGAACAGGTTTTCTGTCCCCCCCATGAAGAGAGATTTCTGTACTAATAACAACTGCCAAATAGTAAAAACAAAATACGAGGCCAGGCATGTAAGAGGAGTTGGTGCTTGAAATAAGGCTTGTCTTCCCATAGTCCAGTGGGTCTTGGCTTGCTGATTTTGCCTTCCAGGAGACATTTGGCGATGTCTGTACAATTTTGATTTTCAAAACTGGGCGAGGGGTTGCATTTTTACCTGGTGAACTGCTGGATATGCCACAACACATAGAACAGCCCCAAATAGGAAAGAATAAATCATCTGGCCCCAGGCATCAAAGGTGAAACCCCCTGACAGAGATGTGTGAGAAAGGAGGGGATATGCCTTTACATAAGATGACCTGGAGTCGGAGGGAAAATATTTTTGGCAAAAAAACAAAAACAAAAACAAAAACAAATCAGAAAGCAAAAACCATTACTCTTCTATTGCCTTGTGGAAGTTTCGCTGGGTCTAGCACAGACCATTCATTCCATTCTTTTAAAAAGCAGGATGGTGTAGGTAAAACATGGAGTTAGGTAATGAATACATCAAGACCTTCCAGAGCATTAACTCTTATGAGATTCCAGAAGAGAGCAACTTTGGGGCATATTGGAGGGTGAACGAAGATGGTTTGGGTGTGCTGGAGCTATAGCTCAGTTGGAAGAGTTCCTAGGATGCCAGAAGCCCTGGAACTGATCTTCGGCACCATATGAAACCTTGTGTGGTTGCTACACACATGCAATCCCAATATTGAGGAGGTACATGCAGAAGGATTGGAAGTTCAGGGTCATCTTCAAGTACATAGTGGGTTAGCAGCTACCGTTAGATATGTGACACCTTGACTTGTAAAAATAAGTCTTTTAAGTTTAGGGAGAAGTTGCTAAAGTAGAGTTGCAGGGCAATGTTATCTGCTGTTTGGTTCTTTTCCTCATTTTTGGTGCTTTCAACGTCTCTCTTAGGCTTACATGCACACAAGATGGCAAACTAGAGTAGGCGTGGGAGTATGAATGCATGCCAGTATGTATGCATGTGTACCTGCGTGAGTGCATGTGTGTGTGTCTGTGTGTGTGTGTGTGTGTGTGTGTGAGTGAGAGAGAGAGATGAAGAGAGAATAGTTAAGAGAGAGATTAAATATAAGATGTTGTCTAAAAGATAGGCCAGCACTTTGTAGTTACTCAGGCAGTAAGTGAAGCAGCCCATGGTTTGGACTTAATCCATGGACTTCTAGAAAAAAAAAAATAGTTTTGTGGGGAGTCATATGTCTTTCATTCCAGTTTCGTTTCTTGTTTTTCCTTTAATCTTTTTCTTTTAAAATATATGTGCATCACTATTTGTCTACGTGTATGCTTGTATATCACATCTATGCTTTGTGCCTATAGAGGCCAGAAAAGAGGTTCAGTTCCCTGGAATTGGAGCTACAGATAGTCATGAGCTGTCATGAGCTGTGGGTGCTGGGGACTTAGTATGGGTCCTCGGAAGGGACACAAGGCTTTAAATGGCTGAGCCATTGCTGTAGCTCCATTTGTGATTTTCCTTTTACCTCTGCTTACTGTATATCAGGTCTGTGCTAAAGTAGGTTCAGTACCATATGAAATATTATTATGTGTTTAAGCCTCATTTTTCCTCCTCACATTTTCCCTGGAGTCTCCCAAGCATTTTAGAGCATCTTGTTACTCTTTCACCTCCAAGAACAGCTCAAACATGTGGACTTTGGAGCTTTCCATTTTCCAGAATATATATTTTGCCTGTGTACTTGCATATTTCTTCATTCTTAAGTGTAGTTCATCATAGTGAAATCCAGGTTTAAAAGTTTAGCAGAAACTTTGCTAAGTGAACTGAAGAACGCAGTCGATTACTGAGAATGTCACCCAGAATGTTCTTCCAGGCACAGCAACCCCTAAAATTGGGGTTTCCTGACATCTGTTCTTTCACAGTGACATACTGTAACTTTTTTCCTCCCTCCACTCACAGATAAGTCTGGAAGAAGTCCCAGAGAAATGTAATTTTGTCATCTCAGTCTTTCCCAACTCTTGGTTGGGCCCTGCTATCTTTATTTTCTTACTATTTCCCGTTTTGGTGGCAACTGAGCCGTGAATATCCCTGAATCCTCCGTATTTCAGATTTCTTTTCCTTAGTCACACACACAGTGAAGGGCCTACTCTGTTTGAAAGATACTATTTCAAATTGGAAACTAAAATGGAACATGGTAAGGTTTCTTTTCCTTTCCCATTTTCATTTTCATATCTGTGTAGCATGTACATGTGTGGATGTTTTCATGTATATGCATGTGCATTTGAAGATCTGAGGTTGATGTCTGGAATCATCATCCATTGCTCTTTAACCTTCTCACCTAGGCAGGCCTTCTCAGTCAAACCCAAAGGTCATAGATACGTCTAGTCTCACTAGACAATCTTCTCCGATGATCTGTTAACTCCTACCTTCCATGGCTACAATTAAAGATAGGCCACCAAGCCCATCCGGAATTTTATATGGGTTATAGAGTACTGAACTCAGGACCTCATGACTACAAAAGAGTGCTTTAATCACTGAGTAATATCCAAAGCCCAATAGACTTTAATAGACTTTCATTGGTTTGATAATTAATTAATTTTACAGAACTGAGGATTTATTAACAGGAGCCCCCCAAAATGCCAGGCAAGCATTCTACCAATCAAGCTACACCCTTAGTTCACACTGGTTAGACCTCTAAACATGTGGTCACAGTGTTAAAAACAAACTCATTTAAATTGTCAAAATGTCAGTGTATCTATGAATATTAATCATTACCTTAGTATCCTGGTCAGTGAAAGACTTGATCTAGTAGTGATATGGACTTCTTATCAGACATCGCTCTTTCTTTTGTACCATTTTTGCCCTAGATTTTAGTCTGGGGAACAAGATTTCTGTATGTGGATGAATGTCCATTCATATACTTAGTATGACATTGCATTAGAAATTTCCAGAACTCCAGTTTTATGTGTACTGAATATAGACATTCTTGGAGGTGGGGGGATGTAGTTCTCAAGTACGTTTCACATTTCCTTAAGTGTACCAGGCCTGTTTTTGCAGACTCTTCTGGCAATGTTATTGTAAAATTCTGTTAGTGCCTTCTGTTTCATAATTAAGAACAGGACTTGAGGGCTGGGGTCAGGACGGTGGCTCAGTTAGTAAAAGTGATTGTCACACAAATGTGAGGTCTTCAATCCCAAGAACACAAGTCAAAATTCTGGGTATGGTGGAATACACTGGTAATCCCAGTGCTGGAGGACACAGAGACAGAAGGATCCCTAAGCACTTACTGAACCAGTGAGCCTCAGGGTCATGGACATATGCATTCACAGTAAGTGGATGCTGCTATTTCTAAGAATGATGACTAAAGTTGTCCATTTGCCTCTACATGCATGAGTGCACACATACCCAGACACATACACATGTGCACTCCCCACAAATACACACACACACACACACACACACACACACACACACATACACATAGAGAGAGAGACACACACACAGAGAGGTATAAGAAAGTTTAAAGCATACTTGAGACTGGGGATATGGCTCAGTGATATAGTGCTTGCTCAGCATGTACAAGACCCTGGGTTAAACTTCCAATACCCTTTCCTCAAATTAAAAAAAAAAAAAAAAAACAAGAAAGATAAAATAAAAAAAGAAAATAATTTTGCATAGAAAAGATAGAAGAGTCAGGAGGCACTGCAATTAGAAATAAGAATTCTGATCTTGAGGTTTTATAACATATTGATATATGAGAGACTTTGCTATGTACGTGTCTACATGTACATGCTACCTGGACTACATGCCCATCCAAAGACAAGGGTGAAATCCAGACAATACATTTAAATATCCACTTTTGGTAAAGTATGGAAAATAAAATCGGTGTGCTTCAGCAGACAATTGCTTCCCCAGAAGCCCTTTGGCCCCTCTTCACTGCCTCTGCACAGAAAATAAATGAGTAATGGCAGTTGTGTTCCCAGAGTAGTGGCAATTAGGTTAAGAAAATTCTCTGTGTAAGATGTGATTCTGATGGTAGAAACTGCATCTCTCATGCTTGCCTTGTAGCTCTTAAGTTTTCCTATCAAATAAACATCGAAAATACATGCAACAAAAGAAATGAAATTCCTTCTTCCAAAAGCTCTCTTGCTTCCATTTGTGTATTCAGTTGTTGTTGCTATTAATTGTAAAGCCCCATGAGGACGTAGGCCATGGTTCATTTCCTTTTGTTTTTCTTTCTTCATTCTTTCTTTGATTTTTTTTTAAAAAGCTAATATATATCACAAGATGTAATGAAACAGAACACATGAACAGAATTTTACATTAGCATTGCCAAATGAGTCTGAAATGCAGATATGAGTCCAGTTCAAAAAAATGTAAAAATGTGAAATTGGGTCTAGGGAGATGGCTAGGGAATGGATTGATTGCTGTTAAAGCATGAGGACTTGAGTTTGGAAACCCAGTACCTCCTTAAAGTCTGGGTGTGGCAGTGTGGATCTATAATGCCTGTGCTGGGGAGGGAGTTTGGGCAGATAGAGGTGGATGAAAGCTAGACATATTAGAGAGTATCAGTAACCTCAGACCCCAGGATCTTATCCTAGGGCCCAGCCAGTCTCTGTTCTGAAACTCCAAGTTCAGTGAGAAACCCTTTCTCAAAAAACTAAGGTGAAGAATGATAGATGAAGACTTCCAATGTTTTGATCTCTGGTCCCCACCTCTGTATATACTGGCATGCATTGCATGCATATATGCATAGCCACCTCCCCACAATACACACAAATATCATATAATACCCTCACCCCCTACCAAAGTAAAATATGTTTTGTGGTGGTTTGAATATACTTGGCCCAAGGGTGGCACTATTAGGAAGTGTGGCCTTCTTGGAGGAAGTGTGTCACTGTAAGGTTGAGCTTTGAGACCTTCCTCCTAGCTGCCCGAACATAGTCTTCTCCTGTTTACTTTTGGAACAAGATGTAGAATTCTCAGCTCCTCCAGTGCCATGCCTAC
The DNA here is from genome assembly GCA_019843965.1 of Rhynchomys soricoides. Lineage (NCBI taxonomy): Eukaryota > Metazoa > Chordata > Mammalia > Rodentia > Muridae > Rhynchomys > Rhynchomys soricoides. Next base: position 4,798,305 of record JADRCH010007686.1, on the reverse strand, counting down.
TTGCATGCTGCCATGCTTCCTGCTATGATAATAATAGACTGAACCTCAGAACCTGTACTCTAACCCCAATTAAATGTTGTCTTTTATAAGAGGTGCCTTTGTCATGGTTTCTCTTCACAGCAATGGGAACCTTAAGACATGCTTAAAGACAACTCTTTTCCATCTTAGCATAAATCTGGCACGCAGTAGGTGTCTCATCAGTACATGCTGAGGAAAGCCCATTTTAAGGTATCAAGCAAATATCCGTTATTTATTATGTGAAGTCATTCTCCTAAGAACTTCAAGAAGGGACAAGAGAATGTAATACAGGTTGATATACTATGGTCTGCCAAAGAAATTATAAAGGCGTTAGAAAGATATATAGTGTATATATAAGCCTTTAATGCTTAATCACATATCCCCAGGATATAGACTGAAGATACCTTAGAAATATTTGGCTTTGTAGCTCTAAGAAATATGAGAACAGTGATTACTATGTGAATGATGGCTCACGATGAAGTCTTATGGAGGGCCTGAAGAAGAGAGAGTGAATATTATCACTGAAGCTTTCTGATGGTTAGTGCTATGAATCAGCCAGGATCTAGAAGAGACAAGCTTGGGCACTCCAGTGAGAGATGGTCTAAGTTAGCTTCAGGGCATGTTCCTGGGGAATTCAGTACCTCATCATTAATGTTAAGTTAATTGAGCTGAGAAGGCACAACCACCATGGGTGACACCATTCCCTGACTGGGATCCTGAACTGTGCAAAATGGAGGAAGCAAGCTGAGTACCAGCATAGTATTTATTCAAGCTCTTCTTCCTGATGTGGATTTGATATAACCAGCTGTCTCAAGATGCTAGAGCCCCAGCTTATCCACCATGATAAGCCGGAACAAACCCTTTATACCTTAAATGTCTTTTGTTAAGGTATTTTTTTTTTATCTATCAGAGCAACAGGAAAAGAAATGAAGACATGTTGGAGGAGGATGCTCTGCCTGAACAGAGTGTATGGCATGAGGAGTTATGGATACAGTGAAGTGACGAAACTATCTCTAGCTTTTGGAAACAAGGCCATTTGAATCAGAAATGGCACATGGGAGTACGGGATGAAATAAGGTCTGAATGTAGTATTTTAGAGGAACCTACATATACTCCAGGGTGGAAGGGAACTGAGCAAAAGGAGGCTTGGAAGTATTGATGAAAAGTCTGCTCCACCAATTCAATTCCAATAAAGGACTGAGAAAAAGATCCCTTTGGATAGTTTGATTTTGAAAGCAGGAGAGGCAGAAATTGCCATATTTCCTAACATGCATGCATTAGTCTGCTATTCCAACTGTAATACTTTTGGGCAGATTGCCCTTATGCCCAGTGCTTTAGAAAACAAAGCATTTTCTTTCTTTGTTCATAGGCCATTGATTATATGGAGTGGCTCTGATCCTCTCTGTGACATGGTGAGGCTTGGTTCTAGGTATTAAACTCTATGCTTCCCATTAACCTATATCTCATTATAGGGCCTAGGCTGAAGGCATGGGGGTTAACTAAGATTGTTATTCTCTTTGTTACAGTGGGTGGGTCAAAGGCCAAGTCAATTTGTACAATTAAATTCTGTTCTGTTAGTCAGCATAAGTCATTACAACAAAGCCTGGCTTAATTGGACAGGGAAATTAATGTATTTCAAGAGGAGAAATTAGGTGAAGATTTTTGGAGCAAATATCCATGTATGAATAACTGGTATGACATTTTTTTTCTTGAAGTGCACCTGCACAGATCATCTAGGTCAGAGGTCTGGGCTAGAAAATCTAATCTTATAAAACCATCTGTATTAAACCCATATTGAAATCTTGACCATGGCTATAATCATCTTTCCTGTCTTGTGGCTGTTTAAAATATTGCTTTTGAAATTTTTATTGTACAAGGAGTTCTCTGAATGTGCTAGGTGTGTGGTTTGAATGTGCAATGCCCTTCCATGTGCTTATGTGATTTAACACTTGGGCCCTAGCTTGTGGTACTGTTTGGGAAGGCCATGGAACCTTTAGGAGGGTGGAGCCTTGTTGGAGGAAGTGAGTCACTGAAGAGTGGGCCCAGTGCCACTACTGTTCTCTCTCTGTTTCCTGTATGTAATTGAAATATAACTAACTAGCCCCCTGTTCCCATCACCATGATTTCCTGCCATAATGAACGGCATCCACCTAGCTTGGTAAACCAGAATAAACTCTTTCTCCCTTAAGTTGTTTTATTAGATATTCTGTTGCAGCAAGAAGACAAGTTACCTGATGCAAAGGGATTGTGGAATGTTTTTAATACTAGCACTCAGGAAGCAGAAGTTGGATCTCTGTGAATTCAAGGCCAGACTGGGCTACACAATTGAGACCCTATCTCAAAAATGAACAAAATCGGTAAAGGGGGGGGGGACATTTGAAGTATACTTTTGTATTCAATTCACAAGTCACATCTGAAATATAAGAAATGTGCCATAGCTCATATTCAAAGAGAAATCATTGTTCCATCACATTATGCAACCCAGCATCAAAAGTTTTATTTCTTAATGTTGAAAAAAGTTAGAAAAACTTTGAATGCTGCCTTAGAAAACAACTTGTCTTTCCTAATAGCTTACATCAGGAACAGCTGCACAGTCACGTAAACAAGTTGACTAAGTGCTTTTCAGTTTGAATGGGAAGATGCTTTTCCTTCACTTAATAAGAAAGATGACGTCTGCAGGAATAGCTCAGGAGCCCTTTCTGAATGAGCTATTTGCCTTTTGGAGGATTTCACATGTCTGTGTGGTACACAGCAAACCATAGCTGCTCATCTGACTACTGTCAGATCCAGATGTCAGAAAGCTCTTTCACATGCTGGTGAGCATCCTAGAGAGGCTGCTTCCTCTACCATTTGACTTTATCTCAGAAGTGCATCTTCTGACTCTGCTCACATCTACTGTACTCCTTTGACAATTGTCATATTTGTATAGTATGTGGCACTCAATCTAGAGTCAGCAAAAACATTGTAAGCAGTATGCCACCCAAATGAAATATTTCAGTTTCATAATCTAATCCTCTAATCCTCCAAGTATATTCATTGTATATGAAAAATACAAAGTATTTTATTCTTTGAGAATTTCATATGTGCATACAATATACTTTGATTATACATACTACCCCTTCCCCTTCTAACCGTTTCCAGACCTGACCCTCTTCACCTTCTCAACTTAATTATGGTTACTTCCTCTTCCAATTAGTACTGTCCGAGTGACAAGGCTAGGACCATCCACTGGAGGATTGGCAATGTATAAAGAAACCATACACCCAATTTAAGCTGGCTCTCTCTGCCTTAGCATCCATTAATTACTAATAGTATTCAGCTAAGGCTGACGTTCCCCTGAGCCCCTCCTGCTTCTGTGTTGGTAAGCTGGTTGGCTTGATCTTTTGTAGCTCTTGTGCAGACTGCTACAGCTGCTGTAACTTCATGAGCAGATCACCTCTTTCACACCCAGAAAACACCACTTCCGGACAGATTTTACTACCTCTGCATCAGACAACCTTTTGTCCCCCTTACCTCCTTTTTCCCAGAGCTTTGGGGAGCAGGGAATGATAGAGATGTCCCGTTTGGAGCTTAGCACACCACTGGCACTCATTTTCAGCTCTTTGACTACGTGTGACTCTTTATGTTGATTGCTATGCACTTCACTATGAAGATTCTCTGCTGAAGGGTGGATGCTGTACTAATCTATAGGTATAATTTTAACTTTTTTAAAAATTAATTCTTTGAGTGTTTCACACAGTGCGTTTTGATTATATTTATCTCTCTCCCCCAGCTCTTCAGAGATTCATGCCCCTTGCCCCTACCCATGGAACTTGGGGTCCTTACAAAATCCTTTAAGACCAATTTTCTGCCGCCACCTCCTGAGTACTTGAGTCACCCAAGGCACTGACTCATGACTTATGTGGTGCTGAGGATGAAGCCTAGGGTCTAATGCATGCCTATTTAGCACTCTGCCACCTGGGCTACGTCTACAACCCCATATACTCTAGATTAATATAGTTTTAATAATGAAAAAGGAATGCTAAGCATGGGATCAGAAAAAGTTGCAAGGTGAATACAGGGATTTTTAGCAACTGTGTGAAAATGAAGATGAACACCATTGGGTGGGCTACAGCTTTTCCTGACAACGACTTTAAAGCATGTTTGGAATGTAGTTGAGGAAGTTACAGCACTTTTTGACAATTTCACCAGGGCTAGATACGTTAGCACAGAAAAGCAATGCCTGCACCTGTAAGGATCTCATGAAGGCTGGATTTGCTTCTCCCAATTCTGATCACATTAGAGCTTCCTGTAAGGCAGAAGGCAAGTCTGAATGGGAGATTACAGAGAAATAGGCACAGGAAGCAATTTGCAAGTGGAGCATACCAGCTTCCCAACTGAACACCTCTTCATGCAGTGATGAGACCATCTGTACAGGCTGGGGCTCACTGGGTCTGAATTTAGGAGCGCATCAGCTTCATTCAGAGTGACAAAGATGAACATACACACACACACACACACACACACACACACACACACGGAAAAAGTTTCCATGCTTTGCATTCTCCTCTAAAAAGAAAGGACTCAACTTGACATTTAACAGGCTCAGGCTTTAGAAACGAATTCTCAGGGATAAGCTAAAACACTACCTGTGATTCGTTTATAAAATTACATTCAGATTTTTAAACCTTTAATTAACTTATTATGTGTGTGAGAGAGGGAGTATGGGGATGGTGCACACATTACCTAAGGAAGTCAGAGAACAACTTGCAGAAGTCATTGTTGTTTTCCTTTAACTGTGGGTTCCAGAGATCAAGGTCAGATTGCCAGGCCTGCACAGCAAGCACTTTTCTTGCTGTGCTTTTTTTTTTTTTGGCTCAGTTTTTGTTTTCATTTTATTTCCTTCTTGAGACAGGCCCAGTCAGACTTCAAACTCAATATGTAACTAAGGATGTCCCTGAATTTCTCATCCTCCTGCCTCTACTTTCTGAGTGCTGGGATTACAGGCATATACTACTACTCCCAAGTTATGGTGGAGATGAAGTCCATGCTTTCATGAGTGCTAAGCAAGCACTCTACAACTGAGCTACAAATCCTGCCCATCAGACATTCTAATGATAATTAAAACAACATATATTACTGGATTTGTATCTACTGAACTCAGTTTGCTGTCTCTCTTCCACCTCACTCTGCTCCTATACATGAAACCTTTTCTGTATATTTTGGTACACATTTGGATTACATTTCCCCTATTAATTTCGGCAGAGATTGTAGGGCTGGCTGTAAAAAAATCTGCAAAGATTATAAGATGAGGCAGTACAAAAGGCAAAGAAATCTATCTGGATCCCAATGGTTACTTTTAGATTAGACTAGTGGCTAGATTTATGTAAGAGAAATGAAGATAAAGTCTACGGTGACTCTAATAAAAGGCAGCTTGGATATGAGCATGCAGCTGTGTTAACAGAAAAAAAAAGCATGCAAATACGATAATAGAGTGGAGATGAGTGCTTTGCATGCTTAATCATTCCTGCCCATCTCTCCTGCTCACAGTAGCTGCCTACACTGTGTTGTCCTTGCCCAGACATTCTTCCTTCTCTTCAGAAATTGGTTCCTACTATTTAGGATGCAACTAAAGCATCACCTTTTCACGGTTGAGTTTCTAAATTCCTCATACAAAATTCTGCATCTTTTTTTTCCAATGTGACTATGGCACCCTTTGGCTGGTACCTCTATCCTGTTACTCTGCGTGACTCACCTGTGAGTTCCTTCCTATGTCAGCCTTCCCAGGGCTGGGATTACAAGCAATATAAAATCTTTAGTCTAATTTATACCAATCAATCTACCCTTAGATAGCTATAGTTTGTCTGCTCATTGGGTATATTTTAACAGTTGATGGGAATCTATTTATAATCTTTATTTTGTCCAGTGTGTATACGAATGTTCATACAATTACCTTTAGAGATATCAATGTTCTGGATTAGAAGGAGCTGTTTGTGTCTTTGCCAATTGATCGTGTAATAAGTAGTGAATTCACATCTCACCTGTCTGAAAGCAGAAAAGAAAGGATGAGTCCCAGTCCCAAGAACAGACAGGTGGATGGATCCCATTGTATCTACCACACTCCTGGGCACAGTGCTTGGCACCAGATGAGCAGGTATTTATATTAGCTAAGGTTGGCAGTGCTAGCAGCTATGACAAAGACTGAGTCACCATAATCCTTTGCTCTCTAGATCTCTTTAAAAAGTGGGATGAGTTACAAGTTATGGAGTTTCAATTGCCTTTTCGGATGATTTACTTGACAGTCACACAGAAGATTAATTGAAAATACAGGAAAGTGATAGATGATAGATAGTTCAAATTAAGGTGGAAGTCTAGTAGCCAAAGAACGGACTGTATAAATGACCATATACTGCTTAGCTACTTTATGAGAATTGATCAATATTGATTTAGGAAAACAAAGATACTTCTACCATGCCCTCTAACCAGAGTTCCCGAAATAAAGAAACAGACAATGTTGGGGTGGGGGTGGCAAATCAAAGTCCAAGACTCTTGAGCCAGTAAAGACAATGTATTTGGCACATTTTTTATTTGAAATTTTTTGACTCATAAGAGGTTTGCTAGAATGATTTGATCCACAATACTGACAGGCTTTTAATTGTTGTAATCGAATGAAACATTTGGAATGTGTCCCTGTAAATGAATGCGTTAGATTGACCATTGAATTAGTAAGATCCTCATATTTTTCACAGATTATTGGTTTTAAATAAAGATTGACTTGCCATCATTCATAGACTATAATCGAAACTCGGGATTTCAGAAAGAATGAGTTCAGGTAGGGTATGAATGTAATAAAATCTCTATGTAACCAGTCTAGGAAGTAACTAATAATAAAGGTCTTCCTGAGAACCTGCCTAGAGAGTACCCATGAGCAAGGGCACAATGCTTTGTCTTAAATACAGAAATGGGTGTTTTGTCCGAGGCTCATTCTCATATGGCCAAAATGGGAGATGCAAAATGTGACCTCAGAGCACTGGACTTCCTTTTCACTGTGCTCCATTGAGCATTTATTATCCAAACTCTAGACAATGAAAGATGCGTTTTAATTAACTTTTTGTCTCTCCAGTGAGTTTTTGGACCCCTCACTTCTGTTCACATAGCAAGAATGATCTACAGGAACAATAGTCCATCTGCTTCTGCTCACACAGCTATGGGGAATCAGTTATTTTCCAAGGCATATTCAGAGGCAGGCAATTTTGATTGCATGTCAGGTCAGCAGCTCTAAGAAATGTGGGGGCATTATTCCTAGAGATGTGTTTCTAGCCACAGAGTGATGCCAGAGAGTGTCTTAAAACAAGTATATGATGGAGAAGCCACGTCAAGTGCAGCTATCCTTTTTTCTTGTTTGCCAGATCTTTTGCCTAATATTTAAGCCTTTAAACCTTACTAGAGTGAAGTTGATAATTTTTTTGCCTGAACTTATATTCATCATCTCATTTCCCAGAAGGGACACATGACACCCTTTAGATATTCAATGTGAAATAAGGTGTGACAGTCCTTTAGAAACTAGGGAAGGGATTCCTGCATGTCCTTCCCTGTCACTATTCATTCACACATCAGACCATTATTAAGCAGTGATTAAATGCCCATAATATTGGGTGTGGAGAAAGTGAGAATAAGTCCTCCATTCCTGAATTTGTCAAACCTAGGGAGACAGGGTTTGGTAACCCTGTAGACCCATTGATACATGGTTACTAGACCTGTTACAGTAAGACCTGCATTGTAGTCATGGAGGAATTTCTTCTTCATAGCCCTGGGCCTTGGCAAACTATCAAGTGGGACTTCAGTCAAATGAGAAGACACTGAGGAAGTATTCACCAACTGTTCTAGAAGCTGCTTTGGCATTAAGTCCTGCCCACTCCAGAAACGTAGTCTCAAAACCCAAACTTTAACAGTCTAGAAGTAGCAGCAGAGGACTGAGTCAACCATGCTCTTCCTGCTGTTCCAGCCTGAAGTAATGGAACAGTGTCAGATTCCAGAGGATGGGCTTGAAGCACTATCACTGTGAGTTTCTTTTATCTGTGTTACATCTTGATCTCTTTGTCTATAAAATAGGGATGTAATAGTATTAATAGGGACAATTATAGGACTAGGCAGAGTGATGCATTACACCTTACTATGCTTCTTGCTTGGAAGCACCCATTAATTTAATTCGCTTTCGTAAGTATATATTAGGCTTCTGTAGGAAATCTGCTATTTTCCATTCCCATTTGTTACCCAGTTTCTTTCACTAGCTCTTTCATTGTACCTTAAAAAAATCTACACATCATTCACCCAAATGGACATCATCAATATGAAATGCACCATTTTTTTTTCATTACACTTTATCTCAAGTTGCAGACAACTGATTGCACGGGGGCCATTGCAGCCACACAGGTTCCTAACATAGTTAGCTCAGTGGAGCTTCTAGTCATGAATCTGCCCCCTCCTCCCTTGTCTCTAACTTCTCAAGGGCAAGCCAAGCCAGGAAAGGCTTTTTCTCTCCTTCCTTCATCTGCTCTTCATCTGTAGAACATATTAAATCATAGGCTCACTTGCTTAGTGTTCTGAGAATATTCCCCATGCATTTAGGTTGTTGTGTATGATGTTGCAATCATACACACCTGGAAGCTAGAACAAGAGGACCATGAGTTCCAAGTAAGCCTTGAATATATCACGAAACCATTTCTCAAAAAAGTGGGGAGTTGAAATACAACACTACCTCTAGCTGTGGATATTGGCAATTGTTAGCTGCTGGGAGAGGGAGACAATTTTCTCTAAAGTAAACTTAGTCCCTGGTTAAGTTGACCACACTCTAGTGAAAGACCTCACCTTCAAAAACACTTGTAAAGCACAGATTGGTCTTGAAGGTTATAAAAATGAAAAAAAAAAAAAAAGGACACAAATTAGTGTAGGAAACCTGGAAAGAGTCAAAGGGCAAGGAAGAATATTTATGAATTTCTCAAAGAACTAATAAAAAATTTTAAAGAGATTCCAGAGGTTGAGGTACTCTTGTTCTAAAACAGCATTATATTTAGGTCTCAGCCAACTTTGAGTCAGTGTTCTCTCATCAAGGACATGTTATTACTCACCTTTAGCTCTAGCACCTTTAGCACTAGAATTCTGATTGAAACTGGGCATAGTGGTGCATGCCTTTAATCCCAATACTCAAGAGGCAGAGGTAGGTAGTTCTCGAAATTCAAGGCCAGCCTGGTCTACAGAGTGAGTTTTGGGACAGCCAGGGGAGTTAGATGGAGAAAACATGTCAGAAAACAAAAACAAAAACAAAAATAAAACAGCAACAACAAAAAGAATTCTGATTATTCTGATTGAGTTGGTGTTTGGGGCTTGATCAGTCATTGTTGTAGAATAGACAAATATAGTATACCTAACAATTTGCAACATGGCTTCTGATTAGCAATGCTGTATTAATCTCCATGCAGCCTACATGGCACTTGCGTGGCTGTATTAACCTTTAGATTTAATCTATCTCACTCAAAAGAGTTTAACAACACCTAATCAAGATAGGCCCCTCCAATCCTTACATTGGTTATCTGCTTGATGTTGGTTCATAACAAATGGAACAAGCAGGAATAGGTTAGATGTTGTTTTAATTCTGTGTGTCTGTTTGTGTCTCTATATGTGTAAATGAATGACTGCAGTGTTCACCTATGGGTGATGGATTCTTTTGGAGCTTGAGTTACAGACAGTTGTCAGCTACCCAACATGGATGCTGAAAACTGAACTTGGTCCTTTCCAAGAGGAATATGTATGCACTCTGAACTTACGGGCTGTCTCCACATTTTTATTATACCACATGTAAACTTCATTGCTATTTTCCTTATTTGGTTAATAGATTGGTTAAGTGTTGAAAGTGGATCTTACTATGTTGCCTAAGCTGATCTTATCTTCCTGTCTCAGAGTCCTGAGTACCTTGAACTTCAGGTGTACACCACCATACAAAAATCATGACCATTTCCTGAAATCTGAAATATACAATTAACTACTTGGGCACAAGTAAAGTCTGTAACAAATCTGTGAACTTGTCAAGTTTTCATGATTAGAATTTGACACTGGACAATTTTATACATACCTAAATGATACATGAAATCTACCTCATTTTATTTATTTCTTATTTCCATTTAATTTTCTCATCATGTAGCTCTAGCTGGACTAAAACATATTATCTTGACCAACATGTCCTCAAGTTCACAGAGATTTTCCTGCATCTGCCTTCCAAGTACAGTTTCTTGCTACCACATCCTGCTCATATTATATTTTCAAAGTCAGTATGGAGGAAAACAAATCCTTTCCTGTTTTGCTCATTGTCTTCTATCCACTCTAGCTGGGGGCTTTTCTCAATATAGCATATTCAAACGTCATCTGTACAGCTAGTAATACCCATACTCTATAAGGTTCAGGAAACAGGGCAGAGCAAGGGCTGAGAGAATATAAAAACCAGAAGATAGAAGGGATACAAAATGTAATCTCGTGGACAGATGTTGCAAAAATTATGTTGTGCTAGTGTAATGGTTCTTAACCTGTAAGTTGTGATCATTTTGGAATCAAAAACTCTTTTTATAGGGGTTACCTAAGATCATTGCAAAACAGATACTTACGTTGTGATTCATAGCAATTGCCAAATTACAGTTATGAGGTTAGCAACAAAAATAGTTTTATGGTTTGGGTAACCACAACTTGAGGAACTATATTAAAGGGTCACTGCATTAGGAGGGTTGAGAACTACTACCCTAGCAGCTTTGGATGATGCATGCAGTGGGTCTTCAAGAGATTTAGTCAATCAACATTCAGGTGTGAATGAGGGAAGGACTCAGAGAACTCTACCCCTCACTGTAGAACTATTTGTTACTGACAGATTCACCAAGCAGGGAAAACATTGCCTTCAGTTGTGTACCCACCAATAACCTTATCAGTCTTCCAGTGGTTAAATGAAGTGGATCACAGAACAAAACCAAAAGTCATGAACCTGGGAACAGAACTAGTAGGAATGAGGTGCATGTTTGTGTGTGTAGGGGTATGATAGGGCTGGGAAGGAGATACAGAAAAGTAGGAGGAAAGTAATCAGAAGAAAATACACACACACACACACACACAACCACACTTTATGTATAAAATTGTCAACCACATTAATTGATAACTCCACAATTATAGCTGAAGAGAAAGCTCAGTGGTTAAAAGCACTGTCTGTTCTTGCAGAGGACTCAGGTTCAGTTCCTAGCACCCACATGGCAGCTCATAACCTTTTGTAACTCCAGTTCCAGGGGATCTGATGCCATCTTCCAGCCTCTGTGAGTACTACATGAACATGGAGCACAGGGATACATGCAGGTAAAATACCCATTTACATAAGTTAGGATAACAACACCCAAAACTTCACAATTTCTGCCCCCCTACATATCCAGATTTAGTAGTTTTGAGGTGGTACCCAAGAACCTGCACTTCACATACGCTTCCCACACATGGGGATGCTCACAATCAACGGACCATACTTTTTAGTAGTGGGAGTCTAAATTGTAGCTATTTCATTTTGGCTGTGTGGTTACCTTTGAATTTTAGCTTCAGGAACCCATCATAATGACTCTGTGACCAGAAACTGAGAGGGAAGCATCATTTGCTTATATCCATTTGACTTTTTTTCTTTCCAGTTTAGACTAAGTCCATTTCATTTTCAATGTTGCCTTTAATCCCTAAAAACCCAGAGAAGGGAAGCACTCTGTAGAATTCTATTGTCCTAGTTTTCACCCTGATGAATCATCTTTCCACAGACATGTGAGCCCTTAGCAAATACATTATGTCAGCCCTCTGAGCTCTGTAGAGACAACTGATATGCCTTTGGTTCCCACAAGAGCTGATGGCTCCATGTGTCCCTCATGCAGTTCCTCTGACTTGGGAGGGTTTCCAGGAATGTGACAAAAATTCCTGTCCCTGGTGCTTACTACTGGAAAGGTGAGCCTGTGATCCCATCTCCTCTCAGGCTGCCACATAACAAAAGTAATGATTTATTTTTAGAGAAGAAATCATTAGTCATTAGTCCCTTCCAAGCTTCTTTCCCCCACCCCTTGCATAAAATTTAAGAACCTGATTCTTTATAAGAAAATTTTCAGGCTGTTAAAATAAATGGTAAAATGATTATAGCCTTTGTACAATGAAGCCTCCTTTCCAGAAAAAGGCAAAATTTCCATAACAGTCCTTCCCTCCAGCGCCTGGTCCTCACATCTAAATCAACTTTATCTTTCACAACTTATTAGAGAATTCTGATTCCTTTGTTTTTTTTCTGGCTTCCTCACATGTAGAATTCAAAACCTAATTTTATAATACACTAAACATTTGCCCTTTAAGCCTATTATAAAAATCTTTTACTGGAAATTCATTCTTAGCAAAACAGCCCTCTTGTTTAGGTATAGAAGAATATTAGATGAATTCTTATTATATATGTAGTGTGTGTGTGTGTGTGTGTGATATTTGATACTAAAGAAGAAATAACAGAAAACAAGATTTCTCTGATATCTTTAAATTCCAAGTTATAAGAGATTTGTTTGTTTTGTTTTGTTTTGTTGTTAAAGATGCTTGTATCACCTTGAGCTAAATACATGGAGTGGTAAATGGTTTCCCGGCCAGACAAGCCACCAAAAGTTGCCAAATTTTGCCTTTAATTAAATTGTATTTGTAAATGTGTGGTGGGAAATGTCATCATTTAGAAGCTCATCAAAAATTCATCATCACCTGGTGGCTGAGAAGGCACAGCCATCCCCTGGGAGAGACAGCACATTTCACTACATCCATCCACCCTGCCCCATCTGTAGCCTTGTAATTTTCTAATTGAACCCTGTCCAAGGAGACTGAGATCATCAACCTCAGGAAGAAATAGAAGGTAGATTTTTAGGAAAGTATACCCTAAAGCCAAAGGGAAGAAATTCTAAAATATAGCCCACCTTTAGTCTAAAAGGTTTTTCAGTGGTCTTTATGACTAAGACAGTACACCACCTCTGCTGCACTGAGCTGACCAAGGAGACAGAGAAGAGACAACATATGATGTTCAATGTTCTTCTTTTCTACTTAAAATGATACAAATGAAGACCTTTGTCCTTGAATCCTTTGCCACATCTCTCATTAGAAGGTAATGTCCTTGTGTCCCTCACTTGAATCTGAGTTTTGTTTGGTATGGCACACATGTTAGAAATGACAGAAGATGTGGAGTCAGGGGGAGAATGGGCACCTGCAATCCTGGTTATTTAGGAGTCTGGAGCAGGACAATTGCAAGTTTGAGGCTAGCCTGGCCTATACACTTGGACATCAGCATCACACACACACACACACACACACACCCTACCACCACCTCCAACAACAACAAAAATGACAATGTCACCAAACAAACAAACAAACAAAACTAAGAATACATTGATTTTGGTCTAGACCTTAAAAGTTCAGAGACTCCTGCCTTTGAAACTCCTGTTCCTAGGAGCACTCATTCTTAGCTCCTAAACTCCATGTTATGAGGGAGCCTCAACAGCTCCCGGCGAAGGCCCATATCAGGACAAACTGGAGTCATATAACAGGTAGCACCAACCTGGTACCATATGAATAAACTGTGTAGGAAATGAGTATCCTGTTGACACTGGCCCTGTCCACATTATAGTTGGAAAAGAAACACTAATGATGACTGTTCATTTAAAGTAAAGTTGGAAGTCATTCTTCAAGTGGCAGCAATATGGAGAATTAATATCCCCTTTCTAGTCCATACCATAGCTCCTCTAGGCCTAGATGGGGACTCCACTGCCTTAAAGACAATTTCCTGGCAGAATTTCCCCAGCCAGAATGACCTTGGATGTGACAGTCAAGAGCTTTTTTTTTTTTTTTTTCCACAGAAAGCACCATCCAAACTCCCCCTGTCCTTCCATTCCACTCTTGCTCTTATTTCATTCATCATTTTCATTAAGACAGAGTCTCATTCTGGCTGTCTTGGAACTTACTATACAGCCCAGCTTGTTCCTGTCTCAAACTTATGAGAATCTTCTTGCTTCATCCTCCGGATTATAGGGCAGTGCCAACATACTCATGTCCCAGAGCTCACTGATAATCAGATGGTTTTAAGTTAAGAGCAAGAGATAGCTTGAGAGTTCTTCTGTGCTATTGAGTCATCATATGAACAGCAAGGTGTTTCATCAGTGCTAAAAGCTCAGTCCTTTACTTTTTCCTTTAAGAGATAGAAGTATATTTTTAAGGCACAGCTACAGTTTGTGATAGTATTTGCTTCCATTAAGGTCCTGCTGAATGTCCCTAGAACTTATTATGTAGCTCAAGCCATCATGCCTGGCCTGTGCTATTGTTAAATTTCAAGTAAGGATTGATGGCAGTCAGTTAAGAGTAAGGATGGTTAGTGACCACAGGATGGAAACTCTATCTTCAGAAATTCTTAGAAGGAAAAAGAACCTGCTATGCAGAGGGAAACAGGAAATGAGGAGGGCATCAGAAATACATTTAGATAGTTTATCTTTGCCTGGCTGAGGCTGTGCTGAGTCACTGCCAGGATAATGCTGAATCATGGCTACAGCTAGTAGCCATGACATTCCTTCTATCTGCTGGCACAGTGGGCCTTTGTTCTGTAGGGTTGTGGCACTGTCTATGAATTAAGGTGAGTGTTTGTTATTCATTCGTATACTGACTTATACCTTGAAAAACTGATGCATAGAGAAGAAAGGAACATTGTTAAAGGTATGATGTTAACTAAACTAAGAAACAGGATTCAAACCAGCGATGCTGGCTGCATTGTGCCCCAGCTTTGGCTGATATCAAGACATCAGGCACAAAGCCTCAGGGAGTCCAGTTTGAGTTCACAACAGACTTTTTTTTGAGATAGAATATTATCTACCCCAGGCTGTCATTGAGCTCACTGTGCAGGGAAGAATTGTCTTAAACTTCTTTGGATCCTTCTGCCTTTATTTTCTTGCATGCTAGGATTACAGCTGTGAGGTATTGTGCTCAGTTTATGTGGTGCTTGGAATTGAACTCATAGTCTAGCCCACGATAGGCAAGCGCTCTACCACTTGAGCTGCATTTCCATCCACCAACATACTTTTAATCTTTGTCACATGTCAAGCATCAGAGGGATTGCACAAGGAAAGGTTGTGTTTGTCTCATTTTTAGTACAGTGTCATCTTCAATAGATCACATGTGCCTTTGCAGACTGCTCAAAGTCCTCAGAAGAATATACAGTATTACCAAACAAACACAAAAGTTAAACTGCAAAAGAAAGTATAGAGCAATGCATTGCTCTGTTGATAGGATGGATGTAGAGTGGTCTGGCAGTAAAGAATGCAGTGATCTGAACACAGAAAAAAGGAAGGACAGAAGAAAGGCATACTGGAGAGAGGGGGGGACTGATTTAAGGTAGTACTTATTTTCAGTAGCCTGTCATCAACAGAAACCCAGAGCCTTGTATGGCAGTGTAGATGATTGTAGTTAATATCCAATTTATTGTGATGAGGCAGGAAATTAGGTCACATCTATATTAGATATGTGTTACACTACTGAAATTCTAATAGCCCTTTCCTAGTAGCTTGGAAAAATACTAAATTTTTGCTTAAAAATACTTAGATGCAATTTTTTTTTGTCTCTATAAACATTTCCTGGTTTCCTACAGTGTGCTGGATGCATAGTTCATAGGATTTGCTTGGCCAATAGGCTAGCCTCCAGCTCAGAGAAGCACCTGCTTCTGTTGAAACCTCTCATTTGCTTTAAATTGCATGCATAATTTAAACTGACTCTAACACCTTAAAGAGCCTTGAAAATGAATCTATTCCTTCTCTCTGGGCAGAAATAAGTAGCCCCTCTGTAATTGTAAAGGATGTGACCCATTTCAGTAGATCTTAAGTGTTCTCACATACACAGAAATGAAAATAGTCACCAGGCGAGGGGATGGCTGTGCTAATTAGTTTGCTTATGGTGTTTATTTCACAGTGCATTCTATATGCAAACATCAAGTTTTATTCCTTAAATATATACTACTTTTTATTTGTCAATCACTGTTCAGTAAACCAAAAAAAAAAAATCATTAATAACAAAACCAAAACCAAACACCCCCAAAACAAGTAAAACAAACCCAACCCATTTCAGCGAAACAGTATTTTGAATTAAACCTCATTTGTGTGTCAAGAACATGTAGTTACAAAATATTAATGCAAAAATATTTCAAGTATTGTTTAAAAATTTATGAGTGCAGTATTTAATATATTCAGATCAAAGTCAGACATCTTGTAGAGAAGGCATTAAACAGGTGCCTATATTCTTTTACTTTGCCTTTCCCCAGTATTTTATATCAGCTGTGTAAACAATCAATAAAGCCTAGTAACGGGGTGTCCCTAAGCAGACTTCAGTTAGATAAAGTTGTTCTGAGTACACTGAATTCAACATTGAGGCATGCTATTGTTTCTTATGATTTAATCTGTAGGCTCTTATCTGAAAGGGAACACTTTTAAACAAAAGAAGAAAACAATTCACTTTGTAGGAAGAACAAACACAAGCCAATTGCTATGAGCAATGTGAGCAATTTACATTGTAGCTATATTTTGAAGTTGGGGTGTGTGTAAATAATGTCCTCCCAATTTTGGAGGGGGGCGTTTCTTGTAAATCTTTGTAATTCTTAGTTAAATTTAAAAATTATTCTTGCATCCTTTTTAAATTTAGAGTTATGTATTTTAACTTTTAAAAAAGACTTATTTACCAGAACTTTATGATGTCTGTGTGTGCATGTGTGTGCGCGTGCACGCACGAGTATGTATGTATGGGTAAGTGCACATGAGTATAGTGACTACTGAGGCCATGATATGGTAGCAAATCCCTCTGAAACTGGATTTATAGACAGTTGTGAGCCACATGTAGATGCTGAGAGCCCAACCATGGCCCTCTATAGGAGTAGCAAGTATTTTTAATTGCTGAATAATCATTTTGCTAGACCCAAGATAAAAGTGTGTGTAATGCCTGATTCTTATCAAAATAGTTGAATTGCCATTAAACATCTCCTGTCTGGGCAATGAATATTAATTTACCAGTTACAGATATGTATAGTTTGTTTTGGATTTCATTGTCGTCTTAGCTCAAGTAGAAGAATATGACATAGCTCTGCCACTGTAAAATTAAAGGCAGCCATTATGACAATATGTAAACTCGTGGACATGACGTTCTTCCGGTTAAACATCAAAAGGTACAGCAGTGGAAAAATAGGCAAGGTGTGGAAGGAAGAATAATTAGTTGGGCAAATGTAAGGACAGACTTGGAAGCAAGAATTTTCTGCAGCGGACTGAAGCAAGGAAAGCACTACACTGCCATTTAAACACCAGCTCTGTCCTTTCCTTACCCTTCTGGAGAGGCAGAATGAGGTAGCACTGGCTGGAAACCAGAAGATTGATGACACAATTTTGTACCTCCTTATTAGTAGTATGACCAAAAGCAACAGATTTAAAACTTGGAGCTCTTATGTTAAAATGCTCAAAAATGATGATTGAGCTTCCAAATGTCACCCCAACTTTCCCGTCTGCTTCAAGAAAAAGAGGGGAAAAAATCTATTAGTATGAATTTCATAGGACATATACTAAAAATCTTGAGCTAAGTGCATACTCCTTTGCCAGTGAGGAAATGACGGTTAACTATCTCACAAGGTCATGCATATTTTAATTATGACACTAGTGCTGCCTTTTGACAAAAGGAAAACACTGTATTGTGACTTTGTGACTCTCCCTAGGAGTAATAAACAGAGACCATGGATGAATCATACATTACACACCAGTTCCATCTCATCCAGTCATAGATGGGAAGTGTCCAGAGCCAAGGTTTCACAACCTCGGCATTATGATATTTGGGGCCAAATAATTATTTGCCCAAGAGGCTGCCACGTTCATTATAGTTTCTAAAGGTAAAAGACGTGAATAGAGGCATTTGCTTATTCTGTTAGGAATTAACTTGATAAATAAATAAGAAATTGTTTGTAATTCGGTTTACAGATAGAAAACTGACAAGCATGGGCAGATATTAAGATTAAATCTCTATAAGTGTAAGATCCAATTAAAATATTTATGATGCTACTGTCATATGTAGGGCAATATTCTAGGCTTTTCTGAAGATTTGAAAGAATAAATCAGGAATATGCATGTGCCTGAGTGGTGGAGTTCTTACTTAGCATGTGCAAACTCCTGGCTTTCATCCCCAGCACAACCAAGTAAATGAATAAATAAATCAGATACAGTTTTTTTGTAACATATTCCAGAAGCTCATGATAATACAAGCTCAACAAATATTTTCTATGCAGGCATAGCTAAGAAATACATTAACTTTGAGCATCACTTTGTCTCCATTGCTTCTATTCAGCTCAGGCACTGTACAATAAAAGCAGCCACCGTGACAATACATAAAATTATGGACATGCCTATTTTTCAATCAAACAAGAAAAAGTACAAGGGTGGAAATATGGGCAAGGTGTTGAAGGAAGAACAATTAATTGGGAAAATGTGAAGCAAGAATTTACTGCAGTGGACTGAAGCAAGGAAAACAATATATGGTCATTTAAACATTTCCACTGTCCTTGCCCACCCTCATATTGAGCACTAAGCTGAAATTGCCAGGAAAGCATTTTTCTACGTTTGGTTGGAACAGCTATACATCTTTGTATGTTATAGGCTTCTCTTAAGTATTTCTAAGGATATGCTGGAGCTGTAATCAGTCCCAACGTTGCTTTTTTTTCCTTCGTGATGCAGCACATAATCACTTACCAGTGAATGAAGAGCATGTCGGTGGAATACTCAGCCTATAGAACATTGAGGAAGTATGTTGGATTCAGTGGGGAGGGGGGAGCAGAGGCTCTGAAACTGTACTGTTCAACCCCCATAGTTACTATCCTCTTGTGACTATGTAGACTTACATCACATTTACTACATCACAGACTTTGATGATGCAGTAACACTTGCCACTTCTCTAGTTTCCATGGGCACGTAGTGTCCTCTCTACTGAGACCATACAGAGAGCCTTTCAATTCTTTTACACACACACACACACATGCACACGCACACACACACACACACACACACACACACACACACACACACACACTGTTCTGTTGGACTGTAATGCTCTTAGGAGATGAGAAGGCACAGAATCTGAAAGCACTAGCTCCAAATCTGGGGCTGGAGCTTTGGGTAACAATTAAGATGTTTAATAACTGTGCATCTAGTGCTGTGTGCTTTCTGTTGAAGTACAGCTTTTGTCATCTGTGATGTGCTGAAAAGCAAGACTCATCCAGCAGGTGGTCATAGGATAAAACGATGCGTTGTTCTGGGGGAAGCTGTAGAGTGACGCATAGAGATAAAACATTGCTTTAATTTTATTGGTATCATTCTGTTCCTTGAGGCATTTTCCATGCTTACTTTCATGCACAAAATCCCATTCGTTGCAAATGGCAATCATTTTGCATCTTTGTTTCCAATCAGAATGTCCTTTATCTTATTTTCTTGCCAAATAGCCCTGCCTGGTACTTCTGGTACGGCGGTGAATACATATGTTGAAGGCAAAAACTGTTTTGCTTCTGGTCTGGTGTGGAGAGCTGTCAGTCTTTCACCATTTATGGCTAGTAGTAGCTGCAGCTTCTCAACTGTCTTTTATTAGTTTGTGAACAGCTGTCCATCTGTATTGAGTATGTTGCCTTTACCGTGTTTAATCAGGGAGGTGTATTGTCTTTCTCCTTGCATTACTTTATGTTTCGTAATCACATTTTCATATTTATTTTATTTGACTCTAACCTCCTTAGTGTGTTGAAAACAAGCTATGTGATTGGTTCTACCTGTTAGCATTTCTTCTTCTGCCCCACAGTTACCTGGTAACAGCCAGGTATGCCTTATTCAGTATAAAAGGGGCTGCTTGCCCCCTCCTCTCTCTTTCTCTCTTTCTCTCTTACTCTTTCACACTCTTCCCTCTCTGCCCCCTCTTTCCTCATTCCCCTCCCTGCCTCTCTCTCCTCCTGTTCATAGCCAAATGGCCAGCCTCTACACTTCTACTCTCTCTCTCCTCTCTCCTCTCCTCCTCTTCCTCCCTCTCCTCCTCCTCCTCCTCCTCCTCCTCCTCCTTCTTCTTCTTCTTCCTCTTCTTCCTCTCTCTCTCTCTCTCTCTCTCTCTCTCTCTCTCTCTCTCTCTCTGCCCTTCTCGGTCTCTACTCCTCTCCCCATTCCCTAAATAAACTCTATTCTATATCCTAGCTGTCCTGTGGCTGGTCCCTCAGGGGGAAGGGATGCCTCAGCATGGACCTGCAGAGGCACCCCCTTCCACCTCACCATACCTCACTCTATCAAACATATCCCTGGCTTCCTCTTCTTTGTTATAAAACACAACGGTACCCACCATTACCTGGCAGTCAGAAATGTCAGAGACAGTACTTTATATATGTGATGCAGCCATTATGATACCTGCAATAAGGCTACTACTACAGAGCCAATGCAAAACCCACATCTTAGTGCAGAGAAACATGTTATTTCTTGGGGAAAGACCTTATACTCACTAGTCTTCATAATATTATTTTGAGATCAGAAAAAGGAAGGGATCCTACATTAGGAAATAGTATGAACAAAGACACAGCAGTAAAAAATGATCATGAAATCATTGAGAACTAGTGAATAATGACCTTGAGCTGGCATATACAAATGAGCATAGCATCTTTTCTACCTTGAGTAGTACATGGTTCCTAGCAATCCTCCATTAGCACTTGTAGTTGTTACAGGATTTACTAAACCAAGACATGTAATCTCATTGTTCAGAGTTGTCTTGTGGTTGAGAAGGGGGCATTAAATAATCTGTTCCACTCTAATGAAATTGTCCATGGATAGAACCAAAAATTTCCTCTCTATTTCTTCAAAGGCTACAGTTGAGTGTGCTTTCTAGTGCAGTCCTTTGTTGTATTTCCAGCCTCCCATTACTTTCTGCTTATTAATCTGAGACAACAATAATCTCTTGGCATCTAAGGCCAGAGACAGACTTACATGTCTGCTAGAGATTCTATTTATTCTTGCAGAGTATATAGTAACCTTACACACACACCCAAAGCCTGTATATACTATGGCTTTCTGTATCTAGGTAGTTTCATGCTTACTTTGAGTTAGCTGCCATGTCAATTTACTGAATCAGATGATTGTCTTAAACTCTGGTAATACTGGTCCCAACCACTTAAATCCTGTGCCTGCAGCTGGCGAGGAGCTTTGCTTCACTGTCAATTTCTTTTTTCTTAGACATTTAGCATTTTACAGCTTGCTCCACAAGTCTTCATCCCGTCCTCCTTTTTTGCCTCCTTCCCTTGTTTATTGTGACAGAGTCTTCCTACGTGGCTCTAGCTGTCCTGAAACTCCCTATGTAGACCGAGCTGGCCTTGAACTCATAGGTAGCTGTGAGCTGCCTTGTATGTGCTGGGAACTGAACCCAGGTCCTCTGCTATAGCCACATGTGCTCATACACACTGAGCCATTTCTCCATCTTCTCACCGTCATTTCAGTAGTGTGTCCGATACGTTAATGTGACATAATACATGAGGAAAATAATTCAAAGGAAGAACTCTTTATTTTATCTCATAGTCTCAGGGTTTTGTGTCCAACATCAGCTGGCTACATTGCTTTTTGTCCTTTGGCCAGACAGAAGAATCATGATGAGAGAGAATGGTATGCTTCTTACTTCATGGCAGCCAGGAATGGATATGGGAAGAGAAGGAACCAGGGCAAGATAATCACTTCCAAAGTCATGCTCCTAATGACCTTGTTCTTCCAACTAATTCCTAATATCTGTTATGGTCATTAATAGACATATGGCAAGCTTATGATCCAGTCATCTCTCAATAGCAACCCCAGCTGTGCATTAACCCCCTTAAACAGGAACATTTAGAGATTATTTGTTTGTTTGTGTTTTTTGTGATCTACCTGCTTCTGCTTTCTGAGTGCTGGGAATGAAAGTGTGTGCTACTGTGCCCTGTCCTTTGGGGATGTTTTATGTGTAAGCTGTACATGTATGTATAAACATGTATAAGGCTCTGGGTTTATTCATAGCACCAAAATGAAGCAAATTAATAAATTTTGCAGTATTTCAGACTAGAGAGATGGCTCAGTATATAAGAGTTCCCACTGCTTTTCTCAAAGACACAAGTTCAGTTTCTCACATCCCTGCACTGGGGGCACACAACCACCTGTAACTCACATCTCAAGTAGATCTGACACCTCCTTTTGGACCCTACGTGGTGTACACACATATGCTCAGACCCCTTAGCTTACACATTAAATAAAAAATAAATCTTTAAAAAAAATTTCAACATATTCAGAGTGTGTGTGTGTGTGTGTGTGTGTGTGTGTGTGAATTCAAGAGATCTCTGCCTGGAAACATCAAGTTCTTTGTGATTTTACTGAGCGTAAGCTCCAATAGGAGCAATGTCTGTACCAGAACTGCCGGGTGTGGCACAGAAGTAGACTGCGTGCTGCTAAAGGTGCATGATGATGAGCAAACTGCAAATCGTCCTCCATTTTCCGATGAGTAGCAATGTACAGTGAGATTCTACATAGTAAATGACATATTAGCTAGCCTAGTGAAAGACTCTGTGATTGGGCCCAAATATGTAAGAAGCAGCAAGAGTGAGCAAAGTTTGGTTGTATTTGTTTGTTTGCTCATTTTTTTCCACATGGTAGCACTGTAGTTGAAGCCTGAGCAAAAGAAAAAAATACATTGCTTTTCCAAAATTGAAAATGATTTATGTTTAGGTAACTTGGTTTTCACTTGATATTGGGCTTGGGATGTTGGAAAATGCCAGAACACTTGCCTTTGCCCTGATTCCTACCCCTAGCAACACACACACACAGAGAAAAAGAGAGAGAGAGAGAGAGAGAGAGAGAGAGAGAGAGAGAGAGAGCAAGATAGAGCAAGACAGACAGAGAGACAGAGAGTCTTCTACAAGTTCAAGAATTTTAATAATACACTTCTCTCTGACCTATATTACAGTTTCTTTCTTAGTAGATTTTAAAAGCTTGGCTTTTCCATCAGTTTTGGTGGCCATTTCCCCAGTTTAAAAGTATAGAACAGGTCACACCTTCATTAATTAATTCCTATGTATTTATCTAGTTCTATTACCAGAAAAAATCTAAGATCACCTCCTCTTCCCTTCCTTATATCACATTGCCTCCCTGGATGCTTCCATGGTGTATCAACCTATACTGTTTATATTTTAGCATTGGTCGAGTCTTGCCATTGTATACTTTTATAAATATCATTTTATATCCATTGTCAGATGGCTGATATTTATTGCCCTTTCATTTTACCTAAAGTGACCCAATTTTGTTTGTGTTAGAGATATCCTTACTTAAAATCTTCATTTCCTAGACTCCTATGCATGTTTAGTGGGCCTTACTAAACAGGTCTGACAATTAAGATGTACATAAAAATTGCAGGGCATATAGCTCAGTGGTTGATTGCTTGACTAGTATATTTAAACTTCTGGGACCCATCTCTAGAATCCTATAGACCAAGAACTCCTAGATTCAATCAATAGCACTACATAAATTAGGCACTGCGGACAGTGGTGATATACGCCTTTAATCCCAGCACTTGGCAGGCAGACGCAGGTGGATTTTTGAGTTCGAGACCAGCCTGGTCTACAGAGTGAGTTCCAGGACAGCCAGGGCTACACAGAGAAACCCTGTCTTGAAAAACCAACCAACCAACTAAACAACCAAGCAACCAAACAAACCATAAACTAGGCACCATCATATATTCCTGTAATCGCAACACTTGTGAGGTAGAGTTAAAAGAATCGTAAATTTGGGTCATTTTTGTCTACATGGAGTTCAAGACCTGTTGGGAAGTAAGGAGGTAAGAAGAGAGGGAGGGAGAAAGAGAATGGGAACGGATAGAGGGTGGGAAAGGAGAGAAAGAGAGTCACAATATGATAAGGCTTTAGGGGATGCTCTTTAAAATAGCTCGGAATATAGTTGGTTTGCAGCTTTTGCCTATCAACCCTATTCCTTTTCTGCTTAGCCACAGTCACAATATTAGAAGAGAAGCATCCGTATGAGATGATAGCAAGTACTCTACACTAAGGCTGAGTAGAAAGACAGGTGATGAATGGGTTCTTCAGCGGCACACAGAACCACATGCTTCTTGGGACTTAATGTTATCATAAGAAAAATAAACAGCCAGTTATTGTGGCACTAGGCTCGAATTCCAGTTTTGGGGAGGCAGAGACAGGCAGATTTCCATGAGTTTGAGACAAGCCTAGTCTATATAGTGAGTTCCAGGCCAGCCAGGGATACATAGGGAGACCCTGGCTCAAACAAACAAACAAATTAAAAAAACAAAACAAAATTAAAAAAAACACCAAACATAATAACAACTAGCTGAACTTCATTGCTGCCCCCCCCCCAAATAAGCAAAGAAATGATGTTATAAGTATTTTACCTGGAAAAGAGAACTGTGCCATCATCACTCTCTGGAGTGATGTCAGAGTTTTGTCCCTCTTCCCAGGACTGTAGGATTGGAGAAGTCAAGTGGGGAGGGGGAGAAGAAAGTTGAGCCAGAGGTCAGGAGATGATTAGAGAGTAATGGGAGTGTTGCCTATCGAAGGAGTGAAGCTGCAGGAAATGGGAGGGAAATGGTGAAGGTTGGTGGGCTGTCTAATGCGCCTGTATTAAATGCAGTTGAGTTGGAGGAAAGAGGCTCAATGTGGTTAGTACTCTCATTATGTGCATTAAGCAGACCAGAGTGCATTAAATACGGAGTGAATTGATTTTATGCAACTGTCTGCTGCCATCCTTTTGGAAAATCATGACTAATGCATGTCTACAAATGTGTTTCTCCGGAAGAGCTGCTGTGTTGGGGAAGAGTTATTCTACCTAATCCCTTCTCATCTGTGGTATAGATTATTTAGCATGCTCACTTGACCTTGAGAACTGTACATCTGTCTAAGAAGGAATGAAACACTAGTCAAAGAAGAATACTAATATTGCACAACATTCTCCTGAAATCCGCTATTTAGGTTCATTTATTTTTCTGTGCTGATAAAGGGGAGTCCTGCTTTTTGGAGGGTGAGGTTTGTAGGTCAAACAACAACAACAACAACAACAAAACAAAAACAAAAATGCTCAAGTGCCAAACAAAGAGGGCACCTTTGTTTGCACTCTCTACCCTATTCCTTCCTCAAGGGAAAAATTCTCTTAAGGATTCCAGGTCTGGCCTCAGATCCTTTACTCTAGGGCAAGTCACAGCCTTCCCACAGAGCATGCCACAGTCAACTTTGATCTCATTTCTCCAAGGCTGGCGTCTGACCTCCTGAGCGTTTACACTATTCCTCTCTTTTCTCCATTCACTAGGCTATTGTTGGCCTTAGAATAGTGCTTGCCCCATATACCACGACTATTTATATCCTCCTGCTTCTTGCTGATTGACCTAGCTTAGGAATCCTCACTTGCCCTGATCTTTGGTAGTTGTATTTGCTTCTTTACTGGTTTGTCTTGATGATTCCCATCCACTCCCTCTCATCCAATCCTGCTCTCTCCTCTAGAGCATCCCCTTGGAACAACTGAATCTCCTGCTGCTGTTTCATGGATCTCTGTGCTCAGCCCTTGCAATGCATTGAGTTCTTCTAGAGTTAAAAATTAGAGAAACAGGAAGAATCAGGGCTGTGCGGCAGAAAGTTTATAGGAGCCTGTATGTAACTCCTGTGTTTCTCAACCATATAACTGTGCCTGTGCCATGTTGGTAGCATCTGTCTCTCAGCAAGATAGGAACAGAAATGGCCCTGGAATTTGATTTTATGAGCAGGCAAAAACCCAGATGTTCCCTTTTCAGTGATGTTCTCTGTTGGTGGATGTTCATTTCTGTGTAGGAATTTCCCCTCTTGACAAGAACACTAGTCATACTAGATGACAGCCCACCCTAGTGGTTCATCCTAATGATCACATCTGCAAAAGACCCTATTTCCAATTAAAGTCCCTATCACATGTATTGCGGGGTGGATTGGGTGGAGTTGACTTCAAAATATCTGTTCAGAAAATAATTCAACCCCAGAACACACATCAATCTCTAATCTAAAATCCTTTGCCCAGGGGAGTTTTATAATCCAGTATTATGCCTAAGAATGTCACTAATGAAAGTCAGATTAATAGTCCTTTGTTTGCTGGTGAACAAGAGCAGGCTCACCCCAGAAAGGACTGTTGACCCCAAAGTGGTGAGACAGGGCAGACATTATAAACTAAAACCCACAGTTTACATCATACCAGAATGAGGCAAAATAGCAGAAGTTCCAAAAGTTTCAGTTCAGTTGATTAAAACCATTTGTTTTATGTTGTAAACAATGGATCCCAAAGCTGCAGGTACGGCTGCATGAGAATGTGAGAATATTCTGCTCAGCAGGACGCGGTTAGCAGGGAGGAGCATTTTGGTGAAGTAGGAGACAAGTTAGCTAAAATGAGGACAAAAATGGAGTCACTTTGGGCAGTTCACTCAAAGCTGTTCAGATTGTAGAAAAGTAGCACAAGGCATGCACCATCTGTTACATTACACTTCAAGCAGTATCAGGAATGCAAATACTATATTATAGTTACAGAAATATCAACTAGATTCACACTAAGTGAGGCAAAGACCACTGGTGCAACCTCATCACATCAAGTCACACTTTACTGCCACATGAATTATGACTTAACTTTCAGGGTAGAGACTTTTTAATCCCCATATTAGAATACCACATAATGGATTATGCACTATTATCCAGTATATGGATTTCATATTTCTGAAACGCTTTCTAGTATTTCTGCCCTAATTCCACCTAATTCCTAGATTGTATATTTTAATATGTATAACTCCCTAGCCTGTCCAGTGGCTTCCCTAGTCATTTTCAACTGTGCTTACTCTGTACTCTACGTCATCTTCCTCTTCTGTAGCTGCACTAAACCAATCACTGAACCATTTCTCATTGACTACTGAATCAAGTCCACTGGAGTCGTCTCAGTGCTTCTGTCATATAGGCTACGATCTTCTCTGTAGAATCCAACCCTACTGTTCATTATTTTGATTACATGGTGATGTTGCTGTGCATGTGCACTCACAGTACTGAAGCCATGATTTCTAAATCCTGATTCTACTGACTTACCAAGGCCAAGTTGAGATCACATCCTCAGAGAGTCTTCTTTAATCCATGGGATTGGACATCATTTTATCTTTTTCCATCATGATAACAAGGAAGAAAACCTTTCAAGCACTTAATCATGTGTAAGACATTGTGTAAAGCCCTTTGTAATTGCTGGCTTTATCATCTCTGTGGTCTGTGGAGGGAGTCATATATGTAGCTCCATTTTCCAAGTGAAGAGACTGAGGGTCAGAGAAAATAAACAACTTTCTCAAAATCTTACAGCATGCTTTGAGGGAGATCTGCAATTTGAACACATGGCACTTAACTCCAGGGCCCTGCTTATATTTCTGTTACTGTATTATGGCTGATTTTTGTATTACTATATTAGTGTATCATTGTCTCCTGAGTTATAGATCTCAAAACACATCTCCCTATCTAAATCTTTAAAATTTCTGGGTGTTTTTTCTTTCAACATACCATAATAATACTTAGCATCATGCTTAGTTCATGGCAAGAATTTCCTTACTGTGACAGGTGATGCAACTTATGGTAACAAATCAACCCTGAAATTATAGCAGTTTGCAAAAGTAAAGTTTATTTCTAGTTAGTAGAAGCAGTCACTGTTCACTGTAGATAGTTCTGCTTAGAAGAATCCTCTCCCAGGTTTAACCTACCTTCCTTCCTTCCTTCCTTCCTTCCTTCCTTCCTTCCTTCCTTTCTCTCTCTCTCTCTCTCTCTCTCTCTCTCTCTCTCTCTCTCTCTCTCTCTCTCTTTTCTTTTTCTTTTCTTTTTTCTTTCTCTTGACTCCCTCCCTCTTTCCTTCTTTATTTCTTTTCTTTTGTTTTCTTTCCCCTGCCTAGAGACTGAGTCCATGTAACTTGGGCTGTCTATAAAGACCCTTGACTTCTGTAGCTTCTACTTCTCAAGTACTGGCATTACAAGCATGTGCCACTGTGTCTCTTTTTATGCTGTCCTGGAAATCAAACCCAGGCCTTTGTGCATGCTGGACAAGCGCTCCACCACCTGAGAACTGTATCCAAAACCACAATTTATGGTTTTTGTTCTATGTCTAAAGTGTGTTTTACCATTACCTCATTTCCAAGATTACCCCAGGGTTCTCTTCCTTCTAGCTGTTTGGGGATGGAGGATTTTTGTGGGCTAGGCTTGGAAATGAAGATCATGTTTTTTCATATACTAGAGTGCAGTCATTGGGCCACATTGTGCTGCAAGTGTTGTTGAGAAATGTCAAACAGCTGAGTGTATATGTGTCTGGGAGGACAAGACACAGAGAATGGGTACATTGGAGCTCACCATGCCACAGTCCTGCAGCCACCACTGTAGCATTGCAGTTACTTTATCAACCACCTGGAGGCTATTCTCATATTGTGCAAACCATGCTCTCTACTTTGGCTTCAGGACACTGGGAAAATTTGTGTTAAAAATCCCAGTAAAAGCAGGTTACACACTGTATTTCTCTTGTTTACCTACAAATATGTATTATGTTTAATCAGCTTGCATTTAATCAGCTTTAGAATCCGTATTGACATAAGGAGGTTTGCAGAAAGGCAGCTCCCAGGGACATGTGCCATTCAGGAATGCTTTGATCTCATTAGTCTTTTCATGGCTGACACTAAGAGATTTCATCCATTTAAAAATAATCACACACTCATGAGTCAATGCATCTGTTTACTTAAATTGCCCTTCTCCTTGATTGGCTTATGCAATGGGAAGCTATTTGGCTGAGTCTTTGTATTTTCCTACTCTCATACCTGTCCAATAATGAGTGAACTGAACCTAATAATAGATTTATCATTTTAGCCTATTTCTTTTCTTTTCTCAAATGAGATATGTTAGCATAATGTTCAAATGGCCTATTGAAAATGGTGGTAGTTTTTCTTCTATCTCTAATAAAACTAAAAATTTTAGAAGTCTGAATAGTTTTCTTACTTAAAAATATATATATTCTTGTCCTATGAAGCTAATATGTAAGGCAAGGCTCAATAGATAACTACTTTCATAAGAAATTAAGTAAATCTTTGATTTAGTCCTAAACTATCTCATTATGATTTAATAGATCAAAGCCAAACATTAAGCAAATACATATATGTGATGGTTAAAATTGGTTATCAATTTGATAGAATCTAAGTAGTATCAGCAAAGAGATAAGCCTCTGGGCATGTCGGTGAAAAATTATTTAAATTAGGTTAATTACAGTACAAAGGCTCACTCTAAAAGTGGGGGATACCATTCCATTGGTTAGGGTCCCAGGATGTATGGAAAAGGAAAAGTGAGCTGAAAACCAGCTTTGATAGATTTCTACTTCCTTGAGAGGCAATGTGACCAGCTCGCTACCTCACACGCCAACTGCCATGACTTCTTTACCATGATGGACTACATTGCTGTCCGTTGCTATCCAATACAAATGTGCAAAGAGCTATGGCTGTGGAAGTTGTTCAAAATACCATTACATGCCATCATCTGACTGATTACTCTCTTTTTTTACCTTCTCATGTGTTAATGGCTATGAATGCTGTCTCTAATACCAGAAACATTGTCTGGATATTCTGCTTCTCCACCAGAAAGATTGGATTATACCTAAAGAGAAAAGTAATTTTTTCCTCATAAAATAGGTAAATTGTATATAACGAGATATAATATAATCTATTAATGTAATATATTATAATACACAATTCTATATTATTTATTATATTTATATTATACATTTATATATTTGCTGTTATTCATTAATAGTCTATTTTCTAATTAATTGCTAATCACTAATTATTTTATCAATTATTTGTTAATAATTTATGACACACACACTTATATACATATGTCATAAATTCTGCTTCACTACAAGCAAATGGTATAAGAGGTCTATCACATTTTAGTTTTTGAATCTTAGAACTAAAGTGAAGACTTTTACTTTCACTGGGTTTGTTCTCCCTGAAGTGTGAAATTTGCTCTTCAGCCTTCAAAGCTGGTGATCCTGAACCTCTGTAGCAACTGTCAATGCATAGCCTCACAAGACAGCTCATGTAACTTTTACAGGATAAAGTTGCTGTGACTTTTTAGAATTCTGATTTTTAAAATTATTACTATTATTATTATTATTATTATTATTATTATTATTATTATTAGGGTGTGTATGTGTGTGTGTATTTGTGTGTGTGTGTGTGTGTGTGTGTATTCCATGTTATACATGTTGAGGCAAGATTACAACTTTGTGGAGTGGGTTCTCTCATCCCATCTTTCATGGGTTATGAGTCTTGAATGTGGATCACCAGGCTTTTGTGGAAACTGGCTTTTCCCACTGAGCCATCTTTCCATCTCTCTGTTTCCTTTTGACTTCTGTCTACTGAGCTTGTTTGTTCTGTCAAAACTGGGTAATAGTAGTCAAGATGTGACTTATTTTGTAAATTTATATGGATAGAAAGGTTTAGAGTTCAGGCTTTTTAGAATTTTTATTGTATTTAGGTGTTCAGAGTTACCCCAATTTGTTCATACTTGAGTCCAGTAGATTCTTTCTGGCAAGAGACAGCCATCAAATCTTGAATTATGAAAAACTGCAATTTCCTTAGCCACATACATAATTAGTGTAATTGTGTGATATGGATGAGCAACCTAAGTGAGGAAATCTAGAATCAGCTTGAAACAATTCCTTCCTACTCCATGGAGTATAACCAACTGATGAACCTAAATTGGTCACAGAATCAACCCTCGTCCTTGGTATTTGTTTTCTAAATGCCAAATTGTTGAGCATATATAGAAAGATAGGCAACAAGAGGCTAGAAAGGTTGCTCTGCAGTCAACAGCACTTGCTTAGCTTACAGAGGACCCCAGTTCAATTCCCAGCGTCCATGTAGTGCCTACAACAATCCATAATCCCAATTCTAGGAAATGTGATGCCCTCTTCTGGCCTTCTCAGGCACTACATGCACATGGTGCATATACATTCATGTAGGCAAAATGCCAATACACAATATACACAAAGTAAAATTTTAAAATATAAAACAAAAGAAAAAAGTGGCAAGTAAAGTTGGTTTTTGATTTTTCTTTCTTTTTTTCTGTTTTCTTTTTTTTTTAAAAAAAAAGCATGAAAGGGTGTCATCCTGCCTGTATCCTAGATCCACGTGAAAATGAGTTGGTAGCCCAAGCTGTCCTTCAATTTGCAGTGACCCTCACACCTCAGCTTTTTGAATGCTGGGATTACAGGTGTGTGTCACCACGCCTAGATTTAAATTGGACTTCATTATGTTTCCATTGCTATCAAATGAACTATTCTGACCTAATCCATGTGTTCTTAAAGAAATAAATACGAATTAAATTAATATCTGTGTATTTTGAACTTTTGGGCTAATATCCACTTATCAGTGAGTACATACCATGTTCATTCTTTTGTGACTGTGTTACCTTGCTCAGGATGGTATTTTCAAGTTCCATCGATTTGTCTGCGAATTTCATGAAGTCATTGTTTTTAACATCTGAGTAGTATTCCACTATGTAAATGTACCACATTTTCTGACTAAATCACCAACCAAAGAATACACGTGGAGGAACCCATGGTGCTGGCCACATATGTGGCAGAGGAGGGTCTTGTTAGCCATCAGTGGGAGGAGAGGCCCTTGGGCCTGAGGGTGTTAGATGCCCCAGTGTAGGGGAATGCCAAGGAGGGAAGACGAGAGTGGGTGGGTGGGGGAATACCCCCATAGAGGCAGGGGGAAGCGAGGGAATGGGGAGGTTCCAAAGGGGAGATCTGGAAAAGGGGAAACATTTGAAATGTAAATAAAGTAGGAAAAACATAAACATGAAGGGACAAAAAAAACAAACAAACAACCAAACCAAAAAAAAAAAATTAATATCTGTGCCAAAACTTTGTTCCTAATAAATGGCCAATGATGTATTGAATATAAAGAGATTATTTGCTTATGAACCATTGAAAATCCTCTTGTCTAGTGTTTAAATTGTTCCCATGTCTTTGAGGTTCCTTCAGAATGAAAGAAGCACATTTATTAAGTAGATCATTAGCCTCATTCTCTTGTCAACCACTGGATTTTATGTACCAACATTCAGAATATGTGAGTTTTTATTTGTTTCAAAATAAATCACTGTAGACTTATAGGTTTAAAACATGTACAGTTTACATGGGGCAGGAATCTATACATAGCTTTGTTGGCTTCTGTGCTCAGGGTTGCAAAAGCTGCAAAACAAGATGTCAGCCCGTCTGAGTGTTGTTCAAGCAGGTGGATGTGATGTGGTTTTTAGTAGATTTCGGAATTCCTTTGCATTTGTGAGACTGAGGGGACAGCTTTCCTATTGGCTGTCAGCAGAGAGCTGTTTTCAGCTCCTGCCTGCTCTGCAGTTCTGAACCTCTTGACCTTCTCAGGACACAGCAGTTGACTGCTTCAGAGCCAGCAGGAGAGTCACATTGAAGGCTAGAACATTTTGAAAACCAATGTGAAAGGATCCTGAGTGTGTGTGTGTGTGTGTGTGTGTGTGTGTGTGTGTGCACGCATGCGCGCGTGTGTGTGTGTTTTCCCTGCTATGTTTTTCTCAATTTATTTATTTTTATTATTATATTTGATTTTGAATCAGCCTACAAAAGCATCAAGCTTCCTTATTGTGTTTTCATACATATTTTCTTTGGTTCCTCTTCTTCCCCTGCTCCACACCCTCATTCCTCTGCACACACCCCATCCTGTTTTTCCTCTTCCACCCCCCCATATCTTTCTGTATTACTCTTTCCACTTTCCTTCTTCAAGACTTCATTTTCTCCTCTTTTTCCTCGTTCATGTGCCCCCATATAATTTCCTGATTTCTGTCCAGACTCACCTCTACATACATGCACATACTTTAAAACCTTGAATGTGCATATGAGAAAGACTTTGCAATGTTGATCTTTCTGAGCCCAGGTTATGTCATCAATGTTCTTGCAACTTTCATAACTTAATTTTGTTTATGGCTGAATGAAATTCCATTGTGTATGTGTGCCACATTTTAATTATCCTTTCGTCATTTGATGGACAAGTAGGCTGAGTCTATTTCCTTGATGTTGTGAAAAGAGTAGCAATAAGTGTGGCTATGTGACTTTCTAAGGTTCATAACAAAATCAAGAAAGATTTTCCATATACTTTTTTTTTCATTTGCAACTGTTGATGAACCTCTTCTAACAGGTTATAATCTCCCATATACTACAATGATTTAAAATGCGATTTTATTTTATGTGGGTATGTTTGTATATGTCCTTGTCAATGCGAATGTTTGCTACATCTGTATGGGCCACACAGGCAAGAAAAGCATGTAGATCCCCTGGATCTGGAGTTACTGGTGGTTCTGAGCTGCCTGATATAGGAGCTAGGAACTGAAACACTGAAACACCTCTCCAGACCAAGACTACAAGTCATTTTTTTCCCATTTGTATAATGTACAGTGACAAAGATTGAGCCACCTCTCCAGCCCCACATTACAAATCTTCCCCCTCCCATTGTTTTATTGAAAATAGACTTTTTTCTCATATAATTTAGCCTGAGTAGAGTTTTTCTTTCCTTCATTTCCCTCAGTCCTCCCACCTCCCATCCTACTTGGATCCACTTTCGTTCTCTCATTAGAAAACAAATAGGCTTCTCAGGTAGTGTTTTTCAACCTATAGGCTGTGACCCCTTTTGGAGTTGAATGACCTTTGTAC
This sequence comes from Rhynchomys soricoides, assembly GCA_019843965.1. NCBI lineage: Eukaryota > Metazoa > Chordata > Mammalia > Rodentia > Muridae > Rhynchomys > Rhynchomys soricoides. The sequence goes on along the minus strand of JADRCH010007686.1, from coordinate 4,764,442 downwards.
AGGGGTTACATATTAGATATTTACACTTCAACTGATGACAGTAGTAAAATTATGGTTATGATGTAGTAAAATAAATTTTATGTTTGAGGGTCACCACAACATGACAAATTGTATTAAAGGGTCACAATATTATAAAGGTTGAGAACCACTGCTCTAACGAATAAAATAAAACATAACAAAATAAGATAAAACAAGAACTGTCACTTCAGAGTACAAACAAGAGTACAGAAAAGATGAATAAACAGAAGGAAAAGATCTCTTGAGAAGGCACAAGAATCAAAGACCCACTCATTCACACACTCAGCAATTCCACAAAAACCTACAAGCTATATGCACAGAAGATCTGGTAGAGACCCAGGAAGGACCTGTGCATCCTGCCCCAGTCTCTGAGTTCATATGAACTTCAATCGTGTTGGTTTAGAGGGCCTCCTTTTTGTGGTGTCCCCCACACTCTCTGGCTCTTAAACATTTCTGTCTCCTCTTTTGTGGAGTTCTCTGAGTCCTGAGGGGAGAGCTTTGATAAAGATATTCCTTCCGGGACTGACTGTTCCAAGGTATTTAACTTTCTACCTGTTGTCTTGCTGTGGATCTCTGTATTTGTTTCCATCTACTTCAGGAGGAATCTTCTCTGAAGACTCCGTTGCTTAAGATAACACCTACAAAATTCATTGAACATGGGGAAGTTGAGATGATGCCTACATAAAACTTTAACCCTTATGTTCCTGCACTTCTGGTATAGGAAGGTACTCTGTACACTATGAAAAGAGAAACCTAAACACCAACATAGCCGTAAAACCTTTATCTACAATGGTGTCCTGTCTACAAGATTTGCTAGGGCAATGGTGGCATAAAGCTTGTGGGGGTGACCAATCAATATTTGATTTGACTTAAAGCCCACTCCATGAGAGCTAACACATACTGGACACTGCTTAGGTGACCAGGAAACGGACTAAATAGCCTGGGAACCTAGGGTAAAACTGAAAACAAATACTACTATTTTAAAATCAAACAAAACAAAAATTTTTCAAGACCACAAAAGCCAAACAAACAAACAAAATAGCAGTAAAGTGACTCCTGTTGACATTTTGCTATACTCAGAGATCATTGCTTTGCTCACTCAGACTACAACTCTTAATGTTGTCCATTTGTATAAATGTATAGTGACATAAATCCAGCATTGGAAAGTCGTAAAGAAATGTCACTGTTCAGCCCCCTCTGCCTCACTTCCATGTTCTATTAGTCATCATTTCTTCTCCCCTAACATCTGGTAACCTTTATTCCCTTTACTATCACCATAGTTTCAAGTTTTCCAAAATCTTATAGATTTGAATTCACATGGTCTACAGCCTTTTCAGACTGGCTTCTTTCATTTAAACATTTATGTTGCCTAGCTATGCTTTCTTAACTTGTCAGCTTATTTGCTTTTAGTTCTGAATAGTGCCTCATTGTTTGGGTGGACACAGTGTCTTTATTCACTCACCTACCGAAGGGTATTTTGATTATATCAAAGTTTTTCTGGGGACATATGCTCTTAGCTCCTTTAAGTAAGTGAGTATCAAGAATGCAATTAATGAGTCATCTAGTGTATAGTGATACATTTGTTTGTGTGTGTGTGTGTGTGTGTGTGTGAAAATATCTTTTTACTCCAAAACATATGCTGGACTTTGCAGTCAAGTTAATAATATGCTTTGAAATCATTTAAGATTATGTACTCAGCTTGCTATCCTACTTACTCAACACTGTTAAATTTAACCTGCCTTTAAGAGAACAACATAACAAATTTTACTATGCCTTGTATATACCATAAACTTGGCTTTTATAACCCAAGCTAAATGTATAACTTCACTCTTACATACTCTTCCATGCTCCTCATCCAGAATGACGTAAGTGTGTGTTGTGGTAGACATTTGCTAAAAGCAGCTAACAAGTTGCAAACAACCTTAAACACCAAATATCCCATAACTGTTGGAAGCAATATACAAGTATAACTCAATAACATCTATTTACAGTGTTGTGTACCATTCTGGGTCAATTGAAATCATCTAAATAAATCCATGAAAATCTTTGTTAAAGATTTCTGTGAGGTATCCCATATTCCTTTCCCATATCATGCTTTCAGGATAATAATACATATCAAAGCTCTTTGTTAGGGACAGACAGTAGACACAGGGACAGAAGTAAATCATTCAAATTTGGGCTCACTCTCGGGTTAACTCAAGAGGAAATATGTTTTTGTTCCTTAATGAGTGTAATTTGGGAAAGGTCTGCTTGGCTTTTAGGGAACTGCCAAGCTGTCTTCTGAAGTGAATAGACTACTTTGCTTTCTCTCCGGCACATAATGGGAGTTCCTGTAGTTTCTTGTCAACACTTGTTGTTATTGCCAGTATTCTAGATTTGAGCCATTCTAATGTATATAGTTTTGTTTACTGATGGTATAGATTGCATTTCTGTGGGATATGTTTCATGTCTTTACTTTTTACCCTTATATGTTGTTTGGTGCGATATCTCCTAAGATGTTCAGTTCATTTACACAAGCTGCCTTGATTTGTTTTCCTATTTTTCAGTGTATTCTGTATAACATTTTTTAAAACTCGAGTATGCAATTTGTTAAAAACATTCTGCCAATTAGTGCCTTGCCTTCTTAATTTTTGACAGTTTTTTTTTTCAGAAGAGTTATTTTTAACTTTAAGGAAGTCCAATTCATCAATTCTTTCTTTCACAGGTTGGGTCATAATCCGAATCCTCCTGACTTTTATCCTGCTGTCATTGAGGCATTTAATACTTTTATGTTTTAACATGTAGGTCTGCAATGTATTTTGAGTTAGTTTCTATGAGACTTATAATATCTGCATTTTATTTGTGTTGTTGTTTCCTTTGTATGTGTAGCCCCCCTGAAAACATCTATCTCTTTTCATCAGTTCTATACAGGATATTTCATTTTGATGAATTTGATGTCAACTAATTTGACTTTAATTGCATTTGCAAAATCACTTAATACTTGCCATAAAATATAACCTAATCATGAAAGTGCATCTCCCATCATATTTACAGATCATGTCCAAGCAGAAGAGAGAATATACAATCTGGAGCTAGAAACTGCAGACTTTAGAATTCATTCTACTGTATTATCTATGATCATTCTGGTCATAACCTCTCTGACACTCACATTTATCATCTGAAAAATGAGAACTGTAACATATATCTCTCTCTCCTGGTAAGGGAATCTATCTTTCTGTTTAATCTACTGTGTTAAAGAAACAAACCAGCCTGGCTTATAGAACTTTAAGAAACTTTTCAGACTTCATGCAGCACATTAGAATCCCAGTAGAAAAAAATTCTCTGCCTTCTAGATTATTTCAGAGACTAAACTTTCAGAAAAAGAGTATATTCCTGGCAACATATCTTCCATTCCAATTCCAATTCAACAGTACAACACCATCAAAATAAAGATAACCAAGGCACATCCAAGTCAAGACGTGACCTGTAGAGCTGGAGAGATGACTCAGTGGTTAAAAGCACTACTGACTGCTCCTCCAGAGGTCCTGAGTTCAACTCCCAGCAACCACGTGGTGGCTCACAACCATCTGTAATGGGATCTGATACCCTCTTCTCGTGTGTCTGAACACAGTATGCGATATACACAAAATAAATAAATGAATTTTTCTTTAAAAGGATGTGACTTGCATATGAGATCTTCCTGATGTAGACATGTGAGCATTTGGCAGTCTTGTCAAATTGTTTCAGGATCTCTTTATGTTGGCCATCATCTTGAAATGTTTTGTCTTGAGCTATTCAAAGAGTGTCTTAAATTAGGATTATTAATCCATAGTAGAGTATTTGTTAGTAGGCATAAGGCTGTAGGTTCAAATCCCCACACTTAAAAAAAAATAAAAACTCAAAGAAGGCCTTATTCCTAATTAACTGACATTTCTGACAAAACAGAATGTATATCCTTTATAACAAATCTGGGAATGGCAGTGGACCATAAACATTGAACAAATCCTTCATTTCAAGAAGAATAGGTGTCTTTTGAAGACCAATGTGCATGGACTTTAATAGAGAAGGCATTGACCATCCACCATAGTAGGGAGGGGAAATGTAAAAACAAAATGCAAGTAAGAGATAGTCATTGGCTTATTACAGATAATGAAGAAAGAATGTTAGTTGAAATAAAGTATAAGCTTGAGAGAGAAATAAGAGCTATTTTTTGATAAAATACACCCCCTTCTTCTACAGAGTGTCTCCTATCACCTGTAGCCTAAAGATGCATTTTCAAGGGTGCTACTACCTATGTTGATAATGTTTGTATGAATGGATTTTGTAGAGAATTGCTCATAGTTGTGAAATACCTACCACAGTGCCTGCCATATAAGGAATGCACATAGGAAATGCTACCGTGCATGTGTTATTCTTTGAGGAACTGGAGTAGTAATCAATGCTGTTTCCTTAGTAGTTGATTTTAAGAGGTAAAAGTGCTATTGTTTATTGTAATTGATGAGAGTGCATGGACAGAAGAGTGACAATAAAAACAAGGGCTCACTATGTAGCTCTGACTGGTGAAGACCTCACTATGTAGACTAGGCTCGCTGAGAACTCACAAGAATCAGCCAGCTTTTGCCTTATGAATGCTAGGTTTAAAGGCATGTGTCACCATACCTTGTGTTGGTAGAGACTGCCGAGAAATAGATATGTATCACTGGTGGTGTGTGATGAGTGCTGCTGACAACAAACAGTAGTTTGGTTTTGTTTTGTTTTGTTTTTTAGAAGACTGGACCTGATGGTGCATTTTTATAACCTCATCTACTTGGGAGCTGCAGCAGGAGGACTTTAAGTGCAAATCTAGCTAGGGCAACATAGTGAAATCCTAGAGCAAAAGAAATGTAGAAAAAGTACCAGAGAAGTAGCTTGGTGGTAGAATATCTACCCAGTGTGTGCATAGATGTAGATTCAATTTTCAGCACTAATAAAAATTGTTTATAAAAAGTAAATCTGTTAGTGGTCTGGGGCAGGTAAAAAGACATTTGGAGAGTTAGAGGAATGCCAAGGGTCAGGGTGTGTAAAAGGATGATGGTGCCTGCAGCTGTGCTTCTTTTATGTTTTTTTTTTTTTTTCTATTCCAATGGAAGCTAGCTATAGTCAGATTGAGGGAAAGCTGAGAGCTGTGGTTTGCTTTTTATCACTTGAGAGGTCAGTGGTTCACAACCAGGAGTAAAATTGTCCCTTAAGGGGCATTTAAAAGTTTTTACAGGCGTTTTCTGTTATCACAACTTGGGGAAGGAGAGGTAGTGCTATGGGCATCTGTTACACAGGAACCACTGAACTGTAATGCATCCTATAATGAACATGACAGCCTCATTGGCAAAGAATTATCTGGCACCAAATATCATAATGCCAAGGTTGTGAAACCCTGCCCTGGACATTTCCACTCTGTGAGTGGATGAAGATGGAGCTGGTGTGTAGTGTATGATTCATCCATGTTGTCAGTTTATTACTCCTAGGGAGAGTCACATAGTCACAACATAAGTGTTTTCCTTTTCCTTTTGTCAAAAGGCAGACTAGTGTCATAATTAAAATATACAGGACCTTGTGGGATAGTTAACCGTCATTTCCTCACTTAGCTCAAGATTTCCAGTACATTTTCTGTAAGATCAATAATAGTAGACTTTTTTCCCATTTTTCTTTGAAGCAGACAGGAAACTTGAGGTGACATTTGGAAGTGCAGTCATCATTTTTGAGCATTTTTAACATAATTGCTTGAAGTTTTAAATCTTTGTTTCCTTTTGTTATAATTTTCATTTTACAGTGACTATTTTGTCAAATAGGACTTTCTTATAGGCAGTCAAAAGAAGGTTTTAATCATTCTTAATATACGTGACATGGATTCCTTTTACATATACTGTGGGATGATCTTTCTTAATGGTATATATTTATGTGCTTTTGCGTTACACTTATGTTTGCAGTGTCAGACATAGTAGTGATTTCTATAAATTCTATTGAGAAAAAGATTAACATAGTCTTTCTATCCACATTGAGATACATATATTCCCCAGATGACCTGTCCTCAAAATAACATGTCTTCAAAGATATACTGACATAAGCCTAGCAGTTCAGCAGCATTATCATGGAGAACATGGCAGTTAAGCTAATGTCTGAAACATTGACTAGTCCTATTAGTACTTTTCCATTGTGGTGATAAAATCCACTGATCCAAAGCAACTTACAGAAGAGAAGAGTTTCTTTTGGCTTATGGGTCAAAAGGGAGAAGTGTCCATCTGACAGGGAGGCATAGCACCAAGTAGCAAGAAGCTAAGCTATTACATCTCAATCATATACAGGAAGCAGAGCAAGAGAACAGGAAGAAGGGTGAGAGTATGAGCCCTTAAAGCTTGCCCACAGTGATGTACTTCCTTCAGTGAGACTGTATGTCCTAAAGGTTCTATAACCCCTACAAACTGTCCTGTGAATTGGAAACAAAGTGTTCACATACCTATGAGGGTGTATCCTTAGGAATTACACCCATCATACAGCAAGTAAAGCCAGAGATGGGTAGACAAGAGAAACATGCAAAGAGAATGAAGGAGTTCCTGCATGTGTACTAAAATATTACTTAATATGCTTCTATGACCAAGTTTTAAAGGTGGGAGTCCATGATAGTAATTGATATCTAGCTTGATATAGTCAATGACTTAGTAATAAGATTTTCATTCATGCTAACAGAGACAATGATTCCAATAACTCATTTAACATTAAATGAGAGAACAATAGAAACAAAAGCTAGAGAGACTTCATGTATTATAGGCTTGCATGTAATTTTTTTCTTCAGGGATTCATATAGTGAAGGGTGATCCTCAGAGTGACAGCAGTTGGTGATGGAACTATGAGGGGTAGGACCTGTTGGTGATCCTTATTCAACTGGTGCATGCCAAGATCCACCTACCTCTGCCTCTCCTGTGCTGGGATTGATGGTTTCTACTACCGTGCCTGGTTGCATATGATTTTATTAACAAAATACACTGTTTTAGAGTTCCCAGTACATGGGAAAATTTTTGTTTGATTGCCTTTTTGGAGCTAGTGTTTCAGTATTTAGTTCAGGCTGGCTTCAAACCAACACTCCTAAATGCTAGCATACCAGATGTGTATTGTGATAACCCCCTGTAATTTTTCAATAGATTGAGTAATACACCATGTTTGAATGCCAAGTGCTGGTACCATTGGAAAATTTGGAAGTGCAGGATGAAGAGGAGGAGGCCATTTCCAATGGCCAAATGAAAGAGACTAGTTTTAGAAGCAAGACCATGTGACTGATGTCACTGAAGGCATGGTGGAGGAAGATAGTGAGTCTATGCCTTTCTTAGTGGCAAGTAGACAAGTGCAGGAGAGTTTCTCTCTAGGAAGCTGAAGACAGGGTTACCTAGAAATGTGGGGTTAATATACGAATTTTGAGGAATTTAAGACAAGTTTGAAATCCTGCAGTGTGAAATTGGAAAAGAAGTATTACTGAGGTCAAAAAGAGGGCAATTTGGGGATGCAGAGATGACTCTGTGGTTAAGAGAACTTGCTGTTCTTGCAGAGAACACAGGTTCCGTTTCCAGTATCAATGTGGTAGCTTATAATAGTTTGTGACTCCAGTTCCAGGGGATCTGATTACATCTTGTGGCTTCTACAGGCACCACACACACACACACACACACACACACACACACACACACTACATATACATTTATATAGGCAAAACACTTTTACACATGAAAATAAATATTCTTTTGGAAGGAGGATATTTTGTCAGAAGAATCCTAAGATTCATTAAAGCTGGCTATATCAAACAATCCAATCCATTTGGGAAGCAATGTAAAGGATGGGGAGCTGAGGATGTTACTGGTAAAGTGCTTTCCTAGAACATCTGCGAACCTGGGTTCAACCCTGTAGTACTGCTAAAATTAAATCAGCTGAAAGCAGTAATGGTATTTTAAACCATGGCTTCAGGATGAAGACCTGCACAAGGAGCTTTGTGAGGAGAGGAGGAGAGGGGAGGGTTGGGGAGGGTAGAGGAGGGGAGACTCAGTCATCTCAGTGATCCAGCTTTACTGTATAAAATGAAGAGAATGCAGACTTCACCCAAGAGGACTTAGGCGAGTGTGTGGGAGAGGAGAGAACTGAGCCATGATTTCACCACCCTGAACAACCACAGCCAAAACATTTAAGAAGATTGTGCTGCAGATGGGCAAAGAATTGGTCTGAGTTGGGTGACAGCTCTGATGCAAACGAATGCAATCTTTGATTTAGAGCTATGGTTGGTTAGGATGGAGAGGAAACTGGAGAGGAGCCAGAAGAACATGCAGATGGTTGCTGGATTACCTCTTTTCTGGCTCCAGTTGCTGATATTTTGGCATAATCACCTGACCCTCTGATTTTGGCAGAATTCTGCCTGCTGATCCATCCTTCTAACCCCTAATCTGTCTTGCTCTTGCTTCCTGCAGCTTCTCTTCAGCTGGGAGTCAATGTAACTGAAAAGATTTTCATCTGGAGTAAAACTCTTGTTTTACAAGAAGCTTTCAGGGGAAATCTCTGGCTTTCCCACAACTTATTTCAGCTCTTGAGAGTCACATAGCCATAACAATATAGGCAGACTATTTGTCTCCAGTCCATTTGATTCTTTCACTGGGAAAGCACACTCAGCCACCCTCCCTGTCATCTCATCATTCATTAATTTGACTCAGTGAACTCATTAAGCAGCACCAAGGCCTTATTTGATGGGCGGAGCACTTAAGTAAATGGATTGGTTTCTTTGCCTGAATGATAGTGTATATATTTACATGGAACTAATCAGAGCAGCAAACGTTTGAGTTTTTCCCACAGCCCTGTGTGGAAGCAACTCTAAACCCACTGGAGAAGGATGTAGTGACATTACATGCAAGTTGGCAGCTACTCTCTTCAAATGATACTTTGCTTTGTGAAGTCAGCACAGGAAGAAGCACTGTATCTGGTCCTTGACATTATTAAAATTGTGTTCTCTTCGTTCCTGCAATCCGAGTGCTCCATTTTCAGACACCCAAAATGTTAATGCTTCTTTAAAAAAAGAATTTTTGTTTGCAGTCAGATCCAAGCTGAATGGTCCTTCATGTATGAAATACCAGCACAATTGTGTTTGGGAAGACACTTGTAAATGACTATGTTTGGATGGCATTTGTAAGTGTTTTATGGTTTCCAGAGCTCTTTCATGTATAATATGATTTGTTATTCTTACAACCCCACAGAGTGTGTTCTCTGAGCCTTGACTTAACGATGAATAAAGGGATTTTCAGAAAGGCAAGTTTAAGTGATAAAGTTAAGCTAAAATCACTGGTTGTCTGAAACTCAAGGGATCCTTCTGTCATAACATGCTAACCCTGAGCAAAATGAGGTTTCCTGTGCACTTCCACTTTGTGCCATAATAAAGTGTGTTCAACTTGATCTCAGGCTGTATTCCAAGGTTAACGCTTTATAAATGGAACTAAATCATTGGAGCTCAGGCCAGAAGCTAGACATTTATTTATTGATCTAGTCTGGCCTCTTGGGTTTCTTGGTATTTGGTGAGATGGGGCATTTGTTGGAAAAGCATTCTGCTTCGTCTAGAGTGAAGAGCACTGTTCTTGAATTTTAAACGCAAGAATTGGTTCAACAGCACTCCTGGGTACAGAGCCTCATGTTGGCACAGAAAAAGAGTGGACAATTTCTGAAGAGCCCCTCTATTGACTTCCACTTAAAGCTATGTCTTAAAATTATTGGCATTAGGGTTGGGTGTGGTGGTATCCATCTGTAATCCAGTCTCAAAAGGCTGAGGCACACAGAGCTCTGTGAGTTTAAAGCCAGTCTGGTCTAAATAGTCAGTTCCATGGAAGCTAGGGACAGCACGAGTTTGTCTAAAAAAAAAAAGCCAACTCTCATAATATAATACTCTATGAAAGCCTGCATAATAATTACATATATCTCTCTGTGCCTAAACTATTTATAATGAAGTATTAATGATTAAATGTATTCATTTTCAAAGACACCCTATTTCACAATCTGATAATATTCTAATATTAGGTTGTATAGCAGAACAAAATTAAGAGCTATCAAAATGTTTTGTGGGTTATTTATTAATTACAGAAAGTGAGAATTCTCCTGTAGCAGCTGAGGATGTGGCTCAGTTGTTAAACATTTCAGGAATCCCTGATTTGGATATTGCATACAACATAAATTGAGCATGAAGTGCATGCAAGTAATCACAGGACTCAAGACGTAGAAGCAATAGTGGACATCACTCTTAGCTCTATATTAAGTTTGAGGCCAACCTGGGATATATAAGATGCTATCTCCAATAAATAAATAAAAATACCCTTCATCATGAAAAAATCTGACAAGGGGCTGAAGAGATAATTCACGACCTAAGAGCACTTGTTGCTCTTCCAGAAGAACCAAGTTCAATTCCCAACACCTACATGGCAACTCAGAACTATCTGTAAGTTCAATTTCAGGGGAATTCTATGTACTCTTCTGGCCTTTACCAGTACTAGCCACTCACATGTCATACAAAAATATATGTAGTCAAACCACCCATACAGAAAAAAAATTAAAAACCAAATGATCCAGGTTGTATCCTCTAGTAACTAAATACATGGACTTCTGAAGTAATGTACCTTGAAGAATAGAATGGCATGTCCATGGTATACCTGCTCCATTCCAAAATCATGATCTTAAGAAAGATCCAGCACCTTTAAGGTGGTAACAGGAAGATTAGGAGTTCAAAGCCATCCTTTATACATAGCATCTTCAAGGTCAACCTGGAATTTATGAGACCCTGTCTCAAAAACAAAACAAAGCAAAACAAAATTAGATCAACTCCAGGCCAAAGGCTCTTCTGAAACCAATCAAATTAATGAAATCCTTAATAAGCAGGTCACAGAAGACATAGAAAACAAGAAGATCTGTGGCAAATGAACAGAATTTGATGAGAACAGACAAGTAAATGCCATGTATTACATCTGAATCCGAGAAAGAAAGTGGTTGTAATGGATATTTTTTAATATTCTTTTCTCATACAGTGTATCCTGACTACAGTTTCCTCTCTCTCCATGCTTCTCACCCCCACCTCCATATGAAGGCTCGATAGATGCCCCAGTGTAGGGGAAGGCAGGAGTGGGTAGGTGGGTGAGAGGAAGAACACCCTCATAGAAGCAGAGGGAGGGGGACGGGATAGGGGGCTTCTGGCAGGGGAGAAACCTGGAAAGAAAATATCCATATATGTATGTATGTGTGTGTATATATATATATATATATATATATATATATATATGTGTGTGTGTGTGTGTGTGTGTGTTGAAAAAAGAAAAAAATCAACATTTGTGCAAAAATTTGAGAGCATTTTGGCTTATTATAAAAGAGAGTATGAACGGATTCAAATGTTAGTTTGTTAACAATCTAGTTCTGAGTAAAGAAAAATTTGTAGAAAGCCTTTGAGTTTGCTTCATTATTTTTAAATGCCACTAAAATAATACATTCTGCCTTTGTAAAATGAAAGAAGTTTATTACAAACCTTGGTTCTGCACAGGCACTGTCTAACCTCAGAGATCTACTCTCTACTTATAAAAAGTATTTAACATTTCGGCAGAATTGCTTGGTTTTGATCTGTTTTAATCATTAAGAAGCCTTTTCTCCTTTATATCTGATCATTATAAAACATGTTTATTTGTTTATTGATTTCTGGTCACCATTGACAGAGCCATGTGGAGAGTCACATTAATTTAGAGAATTCTGTTTTCATACACCATCAGTTATTACTCTACTGAAGAAGATCTGAGCTTGACTAAGTACCTTTGTTAGAGTCATTTTTCTATCCATTGGGTAATATTAATATTTAGTGAGCAGCTATGAGATTATGGCCCTCTGCTGACCACTGAAACTCTACTAAAAATATACGTGCTTTCACTTCACACAGGCAAAGCACTCACTCATGGAATTTCCAGGTAGTTTTTCAGTGTTTTCAGTACACACACACACACACACACACACACACACACGCACACATATATATTCACACACACAAGGGAATCTCCTTTTCTACTGGAGTCTTTTCATGAGCATTACAATTCTAGGTTTCTTTCCCCATTTGTAGTTACTTGTTCATTTATTTATTTAGTTCCAGTGCTATTCGATGTCTGCATACAGCTGTGAAACCATCACTGCAACCAAGACACAAAGCATGGAAGTTGGCTCTATGGATAAAATACCTGTTGTGAAAATGTGGGGACCAGAGTTTAAATCATCTGTACATGTAGAAAATTATCTGGTGACTCTAGCATTGGAAGGGAGAGACTCAAGATCCCTGAGATTTGCTGGCTGTCTCAGCAAGGGTCTTTACTGCTGTGAAAAGACATCATGACCATGACAATGCTTATAATGTCAAATATTTAATTGGTTTCAGAGAGTAGTCCATTATCATCTAGGCAGGAAGCATGATAATGTGCCAAGAAGACATGGTGCTGGAGGAACTAAGAGTTCAACATTATTTTCATGAATTTATATATCTATTCACTTTACATCCTGATTGCATGCCCCTCTTCCAAGTCCCACCCTCACAACCCTCTACCTCCATTACCCCCTAAGAGTAATAATGCTATTACCTCTACATTGTACCATGGAGAATCACATTAACTTACAGAATTCTCTGTTTTTGTACATCACCAGTTATTACTCCCCTGAAGAAGATCTGAGCATTAAAAAAAGCTCTGTTACCCTCTAGTTACAGAACACATGACCTTCTGGTGTAATGTACCTTGAAGAATAGAGTGTTGTGTCAGTTGTATACCTGTCCCAACACTCAATTGTGATCTTAAGAAATACCAAACGTTAACACAGCATTGGTAAGGTGGTAGCAGGAAGTGTAGGACCTCAAAATAATCTTCAATACATAACATATTAGAGTCCAACCTGAATTTGATGTGACCTCTCAAATCAAAAACCCCTGTCTCAAAAAGCCAAAACAAAACAAAACAAAATCAGATTAACCCAAGGTCAAGGGAACTTCTGCAATCAAGTTAATGACATAGTTCCTTAGAGAAAAGCCTGCCCCTTGGGGACCACCTGCCCTGGGACATTAAGTTGTAGCAAGACTAGACACATCGTCTCCCACTGAAGCCCAGGAACGAAGTCCAGCTAGGGGAAGGGAATCCAATGACAGGTAAGAGAGTCAGAGACAGCCCCCCTTCAATTCGTAGGAGACCCACATGAACACCAAGCTGTGCATCAGTTACAAATGTGTAGGAAGCCTAGTTCCAGTCCCTGCATGCTCTTTGGTTGGTGGTTCAGACTTTGTGAGTCCTCATGGTCCGAGGTTAGTTGACTCTGTAGGTCTTCTTCTGCTGTCCTTGACACCCTAAGCTCCCTAAATCCTATCCCCCACTATTCCACAAGATTCCCCAAGCCCTACCTGATGTTTGGCTTTGGGTCTCTGTATATATGTTTCCATCAGGTGCTGGATAAGGCCTCTCAGGAGACAGTTATGCTCCTGTCTGCAAAAATAGGAGGATATCAATAGTGTCAAGGGTTTGGTCTCTCCCATGGGATGGGGATCAAATTGGCCAGTCATTGGTTGGCCTTTCCCTCAATCCCTGTTCTATCTTTATCCCTTGGCATCTTGTAGACAGGACAAATTTTTGGTCCAAGGATTTGTGGGTGAGTTGATACCCCCATCCCTCCACTGGAAGTACTTCCTGGCTACAGGATGTGGCCACTCCAGTTTTCATATGTCCAGCTACTAGGAGTCTTAGCTTGGGACACCCCCATAGACTCACAGGAGCCTCCCCCATCCCAGATCTCTGGCTAGTCCCAGAGGTGTCCCGCACCTATTTCTATTCTCTCTCTTAGCCCTCTTCCACCCCTCTTCTCCTACACCTGATCACCATCACTGTTCCTTCCTCACCTCATCTCCATCTCTGTTCCCTCCCTCCCTCCACTTCTGATGTCTATTTTATTTCTAATTCTGCATGAGATATATGCATTCTCCCTTGGGCCCTCCTCAGTACTTAGTTTCTTTGGGTCTGTGGATTATAGCATGGTTATTCTATACACCATGACTATATCCATGTATAAATGAGTAGAGGTCATGTGTGTCTATCTGGGTCTGGGTTAACTCACTCCGGATGATCTTTTCTAGTTCCATCCATTTGCTTGCAAATTTCATGATGTCTTTGATTTTAATAATTGAATAGTATTCCATTATATATAAATATATCACATTTTCATTAACTATTCTTTGGTTGAGGGACATCTTGGTTGTTTCCAGTCTCTGTCTATTATGAATAAAGCTGCTATGAACAGAGATGAGCAAGTGTCCCTGTGGTATAGTGGGGCATCTTTTGGGTATATGCACAAGGGCGATATAGCTGGGTCTTAGGGTAGATTGATTCTCAATTTTCTGAGAAACCACCAAATTGATTTTCAAATTAATTGTATAAGTTCCCATTCCCACTAGCAATGGAGGAGTGTTCCCCTTGCTCCGCATACTTGCCAGCATGTGCTGTCACTTGAGTTTTTGATCTTAGCCATTCTGATGGGTGTTATATGGAATCTCAGAAGCATTTTAATTTACATTTTCCTGATGACCAAGGACTTTGAACATTTCTGTAAGTGCTTCTCAGCCATTCAAGGTTTCTCTGCTGAGAATTATCTGCTTAGCTCTGTATTCTGCTTTTAAATTGAGCTATTTGGTTTGGTGGTGTCTAATTCCTTGAGTTCTTTATATATTTTGGATACTAGTTCTCTAATGTAGGGTTGGTGAAAATCTTTTCCCTGTAGTTTTGTCCTATTGATGGTGTCCTTAGCCTTGTAGAAGCTTTTCAGTTTCATCAGGTCCTATTTGTTAATCATTGATCTTAGTGCCTGAGCTATTAGTATTCTCTTCAGGAAGTTGTCTCCTATGCTGATGTGTTCAAGGCTGTTCTCCCACCTTTTCTTCCATTAGATTTATGTATCCAGTTTTATGTTGAGGTCTTTGATCCATTTGTACTTGACTTTTTTCAGAGTGATAGATATGGATCTATTTGCATTCTTCTACATGCAGACATGCAGTTAGACCAGCACAATTTGTTGAAGATGCTTTCTTTTCTCTGGTGTATGGTTTTGGATTCTTTGTAAAAAATCAACTGTCCATAGTTTTATGGGTTTATTTCTGGGTCTTTGATTTGATTCTATTGATGAGTTCTATATCTTGATTGGAAAGCAGCCAAGAGGAGCTGAGAACTCCACACTGAGCAGAGCTTGAGCACAGGAGACCTGAACGCCTATCCCCAGTGGCATTCTTCCTCCAATAAGGCCACACCCACTCCAACAAGGCCACTCCCCATGGACTAAGCATTTAGTCAAATGAGTTTATGGAAGCCATTCCTATTCAAACAACCACTTTTCACTTCTTGTACCCCATAGGTTTGTAGCCATAACATAATGTAAAATGCATTTAGTCCAACTTCAAAAGCTGCTATAGTCTACCTAGTCTCAACAATGTTTAAAAGTCCAAAGTTCAAAATCTCTTCTGAGATTCATCCCATCTCTTAATTGTAATACCCTATAAAATAAAAATGAAAAAAGAAGATCACATACTTCCAACATGTCATGACACAGGATATACATTACTGTTCCAAAATATAGGGAAGGGGGCAAAGTGAGGAAATATCGAACTAAAGCAAGACAGAAAATTATCTTGACAAATTCTAAACTCTACATCTTCATTGTCTGATGTCAAAATTCTCTTTAGGTCTCCGACTCTTTTCAACTTTGTTGACGGCAATACATTTCTTTCTTTTGGGTTGGTTCTGCTCCCAGTTAGCATCCTTCCTTGGCAGGTATTATTTCACTCTAGCATCTCCAACATCTTGGGCTCTCCAAGGCAATCTAAGCTTCAACTTCAGAGCTTCACACAATAGCCTCTATGTGCTTCCATGCAGGGACCACCCTGCTGCACATCCCTAGCCTCAGTGACTTTCCTTAATCAACAGGGAGATTTCATAACCTCTTCTTCTTTTCCTGACTCTAAAACCACAGCCATGTGGCCAGAACTATCAAGTTCTGCTGTTTTCTGATGCTGAAAAATACCCCTTTCTTCTATTCCATCTTTACCAGCTTTCTGGTTTCAATGATTGTTTTCACTGTCTAAATTTGACTGTCCTGGAACATGTTCTGTACTCTGACATTGAACTGCATGCCTCTGTCTCCACAGTGCTAAGCTTAAAGGCTCCATCATATATGATTAAAGGTGTGTGCCACCATTCCTGGAACTAAGCTTTTCTTTAATTCATTTTCATAGGATGGAACCTTAGTTGGGTGGATCTTGCCCTAAAGTCACCACTCTCTTAATTCCATTTAGTATGTTAATCTGTTTATTTCCTTGAACACAGGATTTACCTCCATTCCACTTTGTGATGTCCCTTTAAACCCTGAACCACACATATTGTATTTTTCCCTTCTCAACTTGCTATGTTTGATCAAGATGCACTTCAGAAGAGTGAACCATGAGACAGTGTCTATATTAGGGCATTTTGAGATTTCCATTTCTAATGCTATTCCTTTAAATCTCTTCACCTTAGCCTCAAGATGACTCTTAGACAAGAGCAAAAATCAGCCACATTCTTCACCAAAATACAACAAGAATGACCTTAAGGGAACATACTATTTCATCTCCGTTAAAACCTCTTGAGCCAGACCCTCACAATCCAAACCACCCTCAGCACTTATGTTGTCCATGCTTCTACCAGTTCAAGCCCTGAAGACACCACAGTTATATTCTAATCCAGATATCCCCAAACATTGGGCTCGGATGGGTTTGAGGTTTGAACTTCTTTGATCTGCTAAGTTGTTTTCTTGGATACCAATAAAAAATGAAGCAAAAATTTAACATGCATCTTTACAAATCCATATCTATTTTATTTAAAGGTTATATTTTATCTAACACCATCGATTTTCTCAACACTTAGCATTAAAATGTCCTATCACATCTAGAACACGCCACTAATGGCTAGTAATGGAGCGATATTACTAACACACTCATATTTAGCAATTTTTTTTCTCCTCTGTGTTATTCTGTAGCTTTTTGAACAATTACTGCAGTTCCTGTGAAATAAAATAAATGCTTTTCTCCCTTTTATTCTGTTAGACAGTTTGTTAAAAGAGAAGATGTCATTTTATGATAATTGAATATAGTTTGTTCTTCATGAGAAAAGCTTTTCCTGTAGAGCTGACGGGGGAAAATGAATTGCTGCTTTCCCTTCTGTGTAATTTAGCTATTTGAGTTAGTTTTTTAACTAATTTTCTGAATGATCAAACCTTGTTTGGGCTTAAAGAGAAAGGCACCCTTGGGATATCTTTTTCTTTTTTGTGATAGTACTGGGGATGAAACCCAGAGCCTCATCCATGCCAAGTAAATTCTCTATCACTGAAGCATATTCCAGCCTAGCTCTTAAATCTTCCTTTTAAAATTAATTTAGTAGGGGCTAGAGACATAGCTCAGGAATTAAGAACACTAGTTGCTTTTCCAGAGAACACAGGTTCAGTTCCCAGCACCCATATGAATTCTCACCAATATCTGTAACTCTAGTTCAAGGGATCCAATGCCCTCTTTTGGCCTCTGTGGACACCAGGCTTGCACATAGCACACAGACATACATATAGACAAAACACTCAAACACATAAACACTTTTAAATGGGAACTACTTTAGGAGTGGTCTCAGTGTTAGTTCATATCTGAAATCCCAGACCTTGGAAGGTACAGGCAAGAGAATCAAGTTCATCAACAACTATGTAGAAAGTTCAAGGCCAGTCTCCATTATATAAACTGTTATTTGTCTTGGATTATGTGATAAGAAACCAGCTCATTCTTAAATAGTTGGTTACATTTGTATCATGAAAATATATGAATTTTGAAAATTGGCAGGTGAGTGATCTGAATTGGTCCATATATGAGAGGTAGGAAGGCACATGTAGAACTTTCAAGTCAGGGAGAAAACTAGTTTGTAGCATACCATGGCATATATGTTAAAGACGAAATGAATTCAGGTGTCAGATACATTTATGAGGACAGTTCAGATTAGGCTTGTGTGAAGAAGTGGCCAATCTGATTTGCATTTGCATTTTAAAACTTCATGTGAGAATATTATGTTGAATATATGTACAGCGTATGTATGTGTTCATGTATAAGAATGTAGGCATGCATGTAACTTGGCACCCATCTGAAGGTCAGAGGATAACATCAGTTATTAGTCTTCAACTCTTCCCCTTGTTTGAGACAGGGTCCTTTCGCATAGGAACTTTAAGGGATTCTCTTGTCTCCATCTTATATCATGCCATAGACTGCTGGGATTGCAAATGCATAATACCATAACTGGTTTTTGTTGGTTCTGGGGATCCGATCTCAGATTGTATGCTTGTGTGGCAACTGCTTTATCAAGAGTGTAACTTCTTGGCGGGCAGTGGTGGTACTCACCTTTAATCCCAGCACTTGGGAGGCAGAGACAGGTGGATTTCTGAGTTCGAGGCCAGCCTGGTCTACAGAGTGAGTTCCAGGACAGCCAGGGCTATACAGAGAAACCCTGCCTCAAAAAAAAAAAAAAAAAAAAAAAGAGTGTAACTTCTTAAGCTCAGAGTTGGATTTTGATAGATAACTGGGGCTTTGTATGCCGCTCTCTGAATATTAGACTCTGAACAAGTCATTTAATCGTTTTTGTCCTAACTATCCAAATCCTATTATTAAATTCTGTCCTCTCAGATTAGTGCTGAGTTAATAGTTAAGTATACATAGAGAATTGTGATTCCATGTAATATTAAATCTCTGATTTACCTTTCCTTTGTGTGTTTGCTCAGAAAATTGCTATGGAAGCAGAAATATCATTGAAAATTAAGAAGTACTAATTTTGCACCATTTATTAACAATAAAAATATAGACATTATTTCCTATATATTAGGAAAAGTTTCAAATTGAAGATTGGCAAACATTTGAATTCAGAACAAGGTCTCTTCCTTTCTATTTTTTGATGTCTTATAAGCCTAGGATATTTTTAAAAAATACACTTTTAAGGGTGAAAAGAGATAAAAAAGAGCTGGAGTCTATAGCTTGATGGAAGGTTGCTTGCCTTGCAGGCAGGAGACTCTAAGCTCTCCTTACCACCACAAAAATACATCAAGAATGTGTATTGACTTTGACATTTAGGAATCATAAAAAAGGCTCATCAGAAAGTGTATGTATATGTGGATAAATGTGTGTGTAAAGTATAGTCTCATCAAAAAAATATAATTTGTTATGTTAACTTTCCCCCTCTTATATTTTTGAATACTATTCATGCCATTGATTAGCTTTTTCTCACTTCTTTCTGTTTTCAGATCATAACAAGAGTGCCTCAATCTTCATGTTTTAAGTTTCTTTTTTTTATAATTGTAAAAACATAGAATCATAAATAACTTCCTCCTAACTCCCTCTGCAATGTCTCATAAATTTGAAGTATTATGTGGCTTTCTAATTATTTATTATAGAATATAACATTAATAATATATATAATATATATGTAATATATGTGTGGTAGATCTGTATATCTAAACACATTTATAAATGGGCATATATGCACTCCTGAGTGTGCAAACATGTGTAAATAAATATTTTTAGGTTATATAGAGTTTAACACAATGCAATAAAGTTAGAAATCAGCAACAAACATCTAAATTCCATGTGTATGTAGAAGATAAATGCACTTTAATATTTAACACATGAATCAAAAAGGAATTATGTTTAAATTCTATCGCATTATATATTATTTCAGTGCTACCTCATAACTGTAATTTTGCTACTGTTAAAAATAGTTTAGGAGATAGAGGTTTGCCAAAGGTGTTGTGACTCACAGTTTGAGAACCCCTGGCCCAAAACGGTCCTGACCCACAGGTTGAGAACCACTGACCTAGGTAATTAATTGGAAATTTCAATAAGATACCAGCAGACAAAATTAAGATTAACAAAAATTAAAGGCTGAATAGAATGTATTCATGAAACGTGGTATGATCAGAACTTTCAGATATTAGAAATTGAGGCTGTAGCTCAGTGGGTAGCCAAGTGTGGAGGCACATGCCCCTTAATCCTTACACTCAAGAGGTAAAAACAGGAGGATGAGAAGCTCAGAGTTATCCTTGATGGTATACCAAGTTCAAAGCCAGTTTGGAATGCATAAGACTATGCTTCAAATGCAAAAGCAACAAAAAAGTTTTCAGATACTTGTTAACCTAGAAGGTGGTGTTTTCACTCTTGGGGCCATCTTGCAGTACCTAGTAAGTCCAAGGCTAGTCCTGTGGCTATGAGCTTCTAATCTTACTCAACATTGGTTAAAAATTGTGCCGGAAGTATTGGATAAGATGCTTGGATTAGACGTGTTTCTCACCATGCTCAACTAACACATTTTCATCAAGTGGAACAGTTTTGTAACTAATCCTTTATATACATATTATTATGTAGCTCAAAGATATTTTTAATTTTTGGAACTATAAGAGAATTACTGAAAAACATGATGATAAGATCAAATAGCATCTACTTCCATTTAGATGGGCTGTGATAAATTCGGACACCAACATTTTATTAGGCTCCATATTCTTTAGTCAATTTCTGCCAGTCAAAGGTTGAAGCAAATAAATACTTTGTAAATCACTGTGTTGGATTTATAGAGAAGGGAAGCTTGTAAAAGTGTTCCTTGTGGCCATTAAACACTCTTTGTCTTCTTCCTAGAACTGGCTGTATTGATATTCTACCAACACACCAAAGAAATTTATGGGGTTGAGGCTTTGATCTCACTGTGTGAGAAAGTTGGAAGGGAGTAATAGAAAAAGGACATCTTAGTTTTCCAATAATGTCTTTATAGCATTGTGTTTGAGTGGGCAAAGGAATAATCATAGCAAAATGGGTCTAGTAGAAAAGACCTAGTTGAAAACAAAAGAAAGGGTTGGAAGTGTTACTCAGTTGATAGAGCAGTTTCCTAGAATGTGCTAAGCCATGTGTTCAGCACCACATAAACCAGGCTTGATGACATGCACCCATGGTCCCAAGATTCAAGAGATGGAAGAAGGATGTTCTGAAGTTTAAGATCAGCCTCAACCACATAATAAGTTTGAGGTCTTTATGTTCTACACCAATGCCTATCTCAACAAAGCAACAAAATGTATATAGATCACTTGGGCTTCTGTATTCCCTAGCTATTCAATTACCAGAGATGGAGTATTTCCTGATATTTTTTAGTTAATAATTTTATTTATTTACATTCTAGCCCTTGCCCCCTGCCCCCCAGTTTCCTAAATTCCCCTTCCCCTTTGCCTCTGAGAGGGGATTCCCTTTCTCCCCCTCTTGGATATCCCCCTTCCCTGGGGCCTCAACTCTCTCGAGGATCAGGCTCAACTCCCACTGAGGCCAAATCTGAGTGTCTTCTGCTATATATGTGCAGTGGTCCTCAGACCAGCCTGTGGATGCTGCATGTTTGGTGGATCAGTCTCTAGGATTTCCCAGGAGTCCAGGTTAGTTGAAACTGCTGGTCTTCATATTGGGTTGCCCTCCAATTCAGCTCCTTCAATCCTTTCCCTAGTTCCTCCATAGGGGATCCCTGACTTCAATGCAATGGTTGGGTGTAAGTATCTGCATCTGTCTCAGCCATATACCAGTAGGACCTCCCAGAGGAAAGTCATGCTAGGCTCCTTCCTGTCTGTAAACAGATCATAGCATCAGTAATAGTGTCAGGCCTTGGTGTCCTCCCATGAGATGGATCACAAGTTGGGGTGGTCACTGGACAGTCTTTTCTTCAATCTCTTCTCCAGTTTTGTTCCTGTAGTTCTTTTAGATGGGAACAATTCTGAGTCAGAAATTTTGACTGTGAGTTGGTAAACCCATACCTCCACTTAAGGTCCTGTCTATCTACTTGAGGTGGACTCTTCAAGTTCCTTCTCCTCACTGTTGAATATTTCAGCTAAGATCGCCATCATTGAATCCTGAGAGTATCTCACCTCACAGGTTTCTGGTACTTTCTAGAGGGTCTCCTCAACCTCCCACCCCCATAAGCTGCATATTTCCATTCATTCTCCTGATCCTCTGACTTTCTCTCATGTTCCCCCATCCCATACCTGATCCTGTTTGCCTTTTCTCCTCTCCCTCTCCTCTCCTACCCACATCCCTCCTTCCATCTGATTCCCATGATTATTTTTTCCCTTTCTAAGTGGAATTGAAGCATCTTTACTTGGGTCTTCCTGCTTCTTAAACTTCTTAAGGTCTGTGGGTTGCATCCTGGGTAGTTCTGTAATTTTTGGCTAATATCCACTTATCAGTGAGTACATACCCTGCATGTCCTTTTGGGTCTTGGTTACCTCACTCAAGATATTTAGTTTCACCAATTTGCCTGGAAAATTCATGATGTCCTTGTTTTTAATAGCTAAATAGTATTCCATTGTGTAAGTGAACCACATTTTCTGTATTCATTCTTTGGTTGAGGGAAATCTGGGTTGTTTCCAGTTTCTGGTTATTATTAATAAGGCTGCTATGAACATAGTGAAGTGCGTGCCCTTGTGATATGGTGGAGCATCTTTTGAATATATGCTCAGAAGTGATATAGCTGGGTCTTCAAGTATAGTTGTTACCAATTTTCTGAGAAACTGCCAGATTGATTTTCAGAGTGCTTGTACCAGTTTGCAATCCCACCAGCAATGAAGGAGTGGTGGGGTTTTTTTTCCCCATATCTTTGCCAGCGTGTGTTGGCACTTCTGTTTTTGATCCTAGCCATTCTGTTCCTGATGTTTTAAATCTGAGAAAGTTTGGTTATTATCCTACTCTACATTAATTATTAACGTGGCATAGCATAGAATTCTCGGAAAAGAGTTATATATGTAAAGGACTGTCTTGATTGTTAATCAAGGCAGTAGGGTCAAACCCACTATGGATATCAGTGTTCTTAGGAACTGGTGTTAGGCTGTTTAACAAAGATAGCTAAATAATTCCTATGTACATTTTAAATATCTGTCCTTATAGCCACAGATAAATGTAGACCTTGCCCCTCTTTGCCACCTTCTCTTTGCAACAGATGAGACCACTGTAGAAAACCAGAAACAATCAAAACACAGAGTTAGAGATCTCAGTCCCAATGGTTACATCTTCAAAACAACTCCCAAACATAAGGCTCAGGGTGCATTGTAGAACAGGAGTTAGAAAGATTGTAAATGCCACAGTACCAGGGACTGACTGCTGACTACAATGTGTTTCCTAGTAATGTCAGAACCCACACTGACAAAATCTTACCAACATAATGTACTAAGTATGAACCCACCACACAACAGCAGCAATAGGCATACTAAAGTGGACAATAAAAATCCTATAAAAAGAATTATAGGCAATAGGCAACTAAAGATTGCTCAGAATGGGGAAAATAGTTCCCCCTATTGTCATAGTTATTTTTCTATTGCTATGAAAAGACATCATGACCATGGAAATTTATAGACTAGTTTACTGGAGCTTATATGTGTAAAGGGTGAGTGCATAACCATCATGGTGGTAAGCATGTCAGCAGATAGTAACACATGGCCCTGGACTAGTAGTTGAGAGCTTTAAACCCTGAGAGAAACCAGGAGGCAGGGAGAGAAAGAGGCAGAGCTAAATAAGAATATTGTATGCTAGCCGGGCAGTGGTGGTACACACCTTTAATCCCAGCACTTGGGAGGCAGAGACAGGCATATTTCTGAGTTTGAGGCCAGCCTGGTCTACAGAGTGAGTTTCAGGACAGCCAGGGCTACACAAAGAAACCCTGTCTCCAAAAAAAAAAAAAAAAAGAAAAGAAAAAAAAAAGAAAAGAAAAGAAAAAAAAGTAATAATGTATGCTTTTGAAACTTCAAAGCCACTGCCAGTAACATTCTCTATTAAGACCATATCCATATCCTTCCCAAACAGTTTCATATACTGAGGACCAAGCACTTAAATATATGAGCCTATAATGTCCGTTTTCATTCAGACCACCACACCTTTGGGTTTTTTTTCATACATTATTTACATTTCAAATGTTTCCCCCTTTCCAGATCTCCCCTTTGGAACCACCCATTCCCTCCCACATACCCCTGCCACTAAGGGGGTATTCCCCCACCCATCCACCCACCCACCCACCCACTCTTGTCTTCCCTCCTTGGCATTCTCCTATACTGGTGCATCTAACACCTTGAGACCCAAGGGCCTCTGCTCCCCCTGATGTCTAACAAGACCCTCCTCTGCTGCATATGTGGTTAGCACGATGGGTCCCTCCACATGTGTTCTTTTGGTTGGTTCTCTGGGAGTATGGAGGGGTCAGGCCAGTTGCCACTGTTGCACCCTTCCCTGGGGCTGCAAACTCCCTCAGCTCCTTCAGTCCCTTCTCCAAGTCCTCCCTCTGGGACCTCACACTCAGCCCTACGGTTGCTGTGAAGTGACTCTTGGGTATTTAAAACTTTTGGGCTAATAATCACTTATCAGTGAGTATATATCATGTTCATTCTTTTGTGACTGAGTTATCTCACTCAGAATGATATTTTCAAGTTCTATCCATTTGCCTAAGAATTTCATGAAGTCATTGTTTTTAATACCTGAGTAGTATTCCATTGTGTAAATGGACCACATTTTCTATATCCATTCTTCTGTTGAGGAACATCTGGGTTGTTTCAAGTTTCTGGCTATTATAAATATGGCTGCTGTGAACATAGTGCAACATGTGTCTTTATTACATGTTGGAGCATCTTCTGGGTATATGCCCAGGAGTGGAATAGCTGGATCCTCAGGTAGTATTATGTTCATTTTTCTGAGGGTCTGCCAAACTGATTTCCAGAGAGGTTGTATCAGCTTGCAACCCCACCAGCAATGGAGGAGTGGTCCTCTTTTTTCACATCCTCGCCAACATCTGCTGTCACCTGAGATTTAGATCTTAGCCATTCTGACTGGTGTGAGGTAGAATCTCAGGGTAGTTTTGATTTGCATTTCCCTGATGACTAAGGATGTTCATCATTTCTTTAGGTGCTTCTCAGCCATTTGAGTTTCCTCAGTTGAGAATTCTCTGTTTAGCTCTGTTCCTCATATTTTTGATAGGGTTATTTGGATTTCTGGAGTCTAGCTTCTTGAGTTTTTGTATACATTGGATATTAGCCCTCTATCGGACATGGGATTGGTAAAGATCTTTTCCCAATCTGTAGGTTGCCATTTTGTCCTATTTAGAGTGTCCTTTGCCTTACAGAAGCTTCGTAATTTTATGAGGTCCCATCTGTCAATTCTTGACCTTAGAGCACAAGCCATTGGTGTTCTGTTCAAGAACTATTCCCCTGTGCCCATGTGTTGGAGACTTTTCCCCACTTTCTCTTCTATTAGATTCAGTGTATCTGGTTTTATGTGAAAGTCCTTGATCCACGTGGACTTGAGCTTTGTGCAGGGAGATAGGAATGGATCAATTCGCAATCTTCTACATGTAGACCGCCAGTTGATCCAGCACCATTTGTTGAAGATGCTGTCTTTTTTCCACTGGATGGTTTTAGTTCCTTTGTCGAAGATCAAGTGACCATATGTGTGTGGATTCATTTCTGGGTCTTCGATTCTATTCCATTGATCTACCTGCCTGTCACTGTATCAATACCATGCAGTTTTTATCACTACTGCTCTGTAGTACAGCTTGAGGTCAGGGAGGCTGATTTCCCAGAAGACCTTTTATTGTTGAGGATAGTTTTTGCTATCCTGGGTTTTTTGTTATTCCATATGAATTTGAGAATTGCTTTTTCTAGGTCTACGAAGAAATGAGTTAGGATTTTGATGGGGATAGCATTGAATCTGTATATTGCTTTCGGCAGGATGGCCATTTTAACTATGTTAATCCTGCTGATCCATGAGCATGGGAGATCTTTCCATCTTCTGAGGTCTTCTTGGATTTCTTTCCTCAGACATTTGAAGATCTTGTCATACAGATCTTTCACTTGTTTGGTTAGAGTCACACCAAGATATTTTATATTGTTTCTGACAATTGTGAAGGGTGTTATTTCCCTAATTTCTTTCTCAACCTGTTTATCCTTTGAGTATAGGAAGGCTACTGATTTGCTTGAGTTAATTTTGTATCAGGCCACTTTGCGTAAGGTGTTTATCAACTGTAGCAGTTCTCTGGTGGAGGTTTTTGGGTCACTTAAGTATACCATCATATTATGTGCAAATAGTGATATTTTAATTTTTTCCTTTCCAATTTGTATCCCTTTGACCTCCTTTTGTTGTCTGATTGCTCTAGCTAGAACTTCAAGTACTATATTGACTAGGTAGGGAGAGAGAGGGCAGCCTTGCCTAGTCCCTGATTCTAGTGGGATTGCTTTGAGTTTCTCTCCATTTTGTCTGATGTTGGCCACTGGTTTACTGTATATTGCTTTTACTATGTTTAGGTATGCTCCTTGAATTCCTGATCTTTTGAAGACTTTTATCATGAAGGGATGTTGAACTTTGTCAAATGCTTTTTCAGCATCTAATGAAATGACCATGTGGTTTTTTTCTTTGAGTTTGTTTATGTAGTGGATTACATTAATGGATTCTGGGTATTGAACCATCCCTGCATCCCTGGGATGAAGCCTACTTGATCATGGTGAATGCTCATTTTGAAGTATTCTTGGATTCGTTTTGTAAGAAATTTATTGAGTATTTTTACATCAATATTCATAAGGGAAATTGGTCTGAACTTTTCTTTTATTGTTGGGTCTTTGTGAGCTTTTGATAGCAGTGTAATTGTGGCTTCATAGAATAAATTGGGTAGTGTTCCTTCTGTTTCTATTTTATGGAATAGATTGAAGAGTATTGGTATTAGGTCTTCTTTGAAGGTCTGATAGAATTCTGCACTGAACTCATCTGATCCTGGGCTTATTTTGGTTTGGAGACTTTTAATGACTGCTTCTATTTCTTTAGGGGTTATGGGACTATTTAGATGGTTTATCTAATTCTGACTTAACTTGGTATTTGGTATCTGTCTAGAAACTTGTCCATTTCCTCCTGATTTTCCAATTTTGTTGCATATAGGCTTTTGTAGTAGGATCTGATGATTCTTTTAGTTTCCTCAGAGTCTGTTGTTACATCTCCCTTTTCATTTCTAATTTTGTTAATTTGCATACCTTCTCTGTGACCACTGGTTAGTCTGGCTAAGGGTTTATCAATCTTGTTGATTTTCTCAAAGAACCAGCTCCTGGTTTTGTTGATTCTTTGTATAGTTCTTTTAGTTTCTACTTGGTCGATTTCAGCCCCTAATTTGATTATTTCTTGCCTTCTACTCCTCTTGGGTGTATTAGCTTCTTTTTGTTCTAGAACTTTCAGGTGTGCTGTTAAGCTGCTAGTATATGCTCTCTCCACTTTCTTTTTGGAGGCATTCAGAGCTATGAGTTTTCCTCTTAACAGTGCTTTCTTTGTGTCCCATAGGTTTGGGTAAGTTGTACTTTCATTTTCATTGAACTCTAGGAAGTCTTGAATTTCTTTATTTCTTCTTTGACAGAGTTATCATTGAGTAGAGCGTTGTTCAGCTTCCATGTGTATGTGGGCTTTCTGTTGTTGTTGTTGCCATTGAAGATCAACCTTAATCCATAGTGATCTGATAAGTGTCGTGGGATTATTTCAATCTTCTTATATCTGTTGAGTTTTGTTTTGTGACCAATTATATGATCAATTTTGGAGAAGGTACCATGACGTGCTGAGAAGAATGTATATTCTTTTGATTTAGGATGAAATGTTCTATAGATATCTGTTAAATCCATTTGGTTCATAACATCTATGAGTTTCACTGTGTCTCTGTTTAGTTTGTGTTTCCAAGATCTGTCCATTGTTGATAGTGGGGTGTTGAAGTCTCCCACTATTATTATGTGAGGTGCAATGTGTGCTTTGAGCTTTAGTAAAGTTTCTTTATGAATGTGGGAGCCCTTGCTTTCAGGGCATAGATGTTTAGAATTGAGAGTTCTTCTTGGTAGATTTCTCCTTTGATGAGTATGAAGTGACCTTCCTTATCCTTTTTGATGAATTTTGGTTGAAAGTCAATTTTATCCGATATTAGAATGGCTACTCCAGCCTGTTTCTTGGGGACATTTGCCTGGAAAATTGTTTTCCAGCCCTTTACTCTGAGGTAGTGTTTGTCTTTAACACGGAGGTGCATTTCCTGGATGTAGCAAAATGTTGGGTCCTGTTTATGGATCCATTCTGTCAGTCTATGTCTTTTTTTTTGGAGGGGGTGGGGAGTTGAGACCATTGATGTTAAAAGATATTAAAGAATAGTGATTGCTGCTTCTGTTATTTTCGATGTTGTTTATATGTTTATGTGGCTATCTTCTTTTGAGTTTGTTGAGTTTTTGAGTATGTTGCTTTTTCTTGGGTGTAGTTTCCCTCCTTGAGTTGGAGTTTTCCATCTCTTATTCTTTGTAGGGATGGGGTTTGTGGATACATACTGTGCAAATTTGCATTTGTCATAGAATATTTTGGTTTCCCCATCTATGATTATTGAAAGCTTTGCTGGGTACAGCAGCCTGGGCTGGCATTTGTGTTCTCTTAGAGTCTGTATGAGATCTGCCCAGGATCTTCTAGCTTTCATAGTCTCTGGTGAGAAGTCTGGTGTAATTCTGATAGGTCTGCCTTTATATGTTACGTGCCCCTTTTTCCTTACTGCTTTTAATATTCTTTCCTTGTTTTGTATATTTGGTGTTTTGACTATAATGTGATGGGAGGAATTTCTTTCCTGGTCCAGTCTATTTGGCCTTCTTTATGCTTCTTGTATATTTATGTTCATCTCTTTCTTTAGGTTAGGGAAGTTTTCTTCTATAATTTTGTTGAAGATATTTACTGGTCCTTTAAGTTGGGAGTCTTCACTCTCTTCTATACCTATTTTCCTCAGGTTCTGTCTTCTCTTGTATCCTGGATATCCTGGGTTAGGAGCTTTTTGCATTTTGTGTTTTCTTTGACTGTTGTGTCCATGTTTTCTATGGTATCTTCTGCACCTGAGATTCTCTCTTCCATCTCTTGTATTCTGTTGGTGATGCTTGCATCTATGACTCCTGATTTCTTTCCTAAGTTTTCCAACTCCCGGTTTGTCTCCCTTTGTGATTTCTTTATTGTTTCTATTTCTGTTTTTAATTCCTGAATGGTTTTGTTCATTTGCTTGAACAAATTCTTGTAATTCTTTAAGGGATTTTTGTGTGTCCACTTTAAGGGCTTCCAGTCATTTACCTGTGTTCTCTTGTATTTCTTTAAGGGAGTTATTTATTTCCTTCTTAAAATCTTCTATCATCCTCTTGAGATGTGATTTTAAATCTGAGTCTTTTTTGTGGTTTGTTGGGTATCCAGGGCTTGCTGTTGTGTGAGAGCTGGGTTCTGATGATGCCAAGTAGTCTTGGTTTCTGTTCCTTGTGTTCTTGCCCTTGCCTTTAGCCATCTGGTTATCTCTGGTGTTAGCTGGTCTTACTCTCTCTGACTGTGACTTGTCTTCCTTGCAAGCCTATTTGTCAATACTCCTTGAAGACCATTTCTCTCTGAGAGGAATTTGGGTTTGGATAGTTGTGTCGTAGGGTCAGTTCTGGGTACAGACAGAACCAAGAAGGATCTAATCCCCATCTGACCCTTGTTTCCTGTGTCCTGATGGCTCTGCAAGGGTCCCTCTTGGTCCAGTGAATTTGAAAAGAAGTGGTGGTCTTGCCTGTGCTTAAAGGTGTGTTGGCACTTCTGTTATACCAGCTCTCCTGGTACTATTTGAGTATGAAGCCCTGTGTCACAGGATCTTCTCTCCAGCCACAGAAAGAAACCAGAACCTTGTTCCTCAGTCCCTCCCTCTGAGCAGACAGACAGGCTTGCCCCCACTCCTGGGAGACTAACTTTCTCCCGGTGCTATTTGTCTATGGATCCCTGGTGGCCCAGGCAGAGGTCTCCCGCCACAGATGGAAACTGAAAGGCTCTTTCCCCCTGGCTGTTCCTCAATTCCTGTGTCTGGAGCCCTGTCCTACCACACCTTTGTAAGAGCACATCTAATAGTTATCTAATGCCAAATTGTCAGCCCTTAAAAGATATAAAGGAGTAACATCATGCTGACTGAGCAAAGTATGTTTAGGAATACATATGTATATACATGTAATAATAATTATGGAAAAAGATGCCATGGATTTATAGGAGAGCAAAGAAAAGCATATAGGAGAATTTAGAGAAAGGAAAGAGAAGTGGAAAATGCTGTGATTACATCCTTGAAAATTAAGGAAATAATCAAACTATTCTGTAAATTTCAAGTAATATTTTAAATTAATTTTAAAACATAGAAAATGTTAATTCTTAGTTTTGAAAAATTAATCCAGCTATGAGTCAGTTTATGTTATTGAATCTACCACTCTTAATCCACCTTATCACTGTAAGGTAGCTGCTAACTTTGAAAAATCATGTGGAAATTGGTTTGTATAACATGTTCAAACGTTTAAATCTCAGTGCACTTATAAGGTACCACAGTAGGAATGGCATAAAATATTTATCAAGAGAAATATTAGTCAGGTTACATTCCCAATGAAATACTGTATATTGGTGCGTGTTAGTGTAGTGTGTGCTTTTTACTCTGCTTATGCATAATTATTAATAACAACTAATAATTGATAATTAATTTAAAAATACCTATGATTTTTACAAACTAATAAAAACTTTAAATATCTTTAGTTACTATAAATGTGTAATGTATTCACCAGTGTATAATATGTTAGTATCTTCAAACAGTTCTCTGAGTGCATACTATTTTTTTCCTATATTTTACTCTACAGTAGGTGGCTAAGTAAAGTCTGATGGAAGACACTTTCTTTGAATCTATTTGTTTTGTTCTGTTTTTGTTTGTCTGTCTGTCTGTCTGCCTGCCTGCCTGCCTGTCTGCCTGTTTTCTGGAACAGAGTTTCTCTGGATAACAATCTTGTCCATCCTGGAATTTAGAGTTCCACCTGCCTCTGCCTCCCAAGTGCTGGGACTAAAGGCATGCCTGGACATGCCTGCCAAAGTTATTTTTGCCATTATTCTGAGTGCTCAACATCAGAGCTTTATGATTGATATACCTAGGCCAATGAATATCCAGTTTTCTGAGTAAACTGGTTTCTTTAATAGTATTGCAATGGAATCATATCAGAAATTTCTGTGAAAAGTATTTTCCCATCCACTCTCTACTTTTTCTTACTCAATTATCTTCTTCTTGCCTTAATATTTGTTTTCCAATAAATTGAACACTCCCTTGTTCCACTTGTTATACATTGATGCTGCAGGATATTTGATCACAGTGTACACCCTGAGATTGTGGTATTTACTGAAATAAAACTGTTTCTAGTTGTGGTGTGGTCAGCCATTAGCACACACCTTTAATTCCTCTGACTGGAATACAGACATGCTCTCAGTACACACCTTTAATCCCAAACATTGAAGGTAAAGTTTGTAGAAAAAAGCACCCATCTTTGAAAGTGACTTCTAGTTCAGGAGCAGACAAATTGATAAATCAAAGAAAGATTTGACAGAATAGGGTTTACCCAACTCTCATGAAAAGAGAGAGGAAAGGGAAGCTACTTAAGCGTGAGCAGTGCAGAGGGGGGCAATTCTACAGAGACAGGTTTCAGAGAGAAAGAATGAGCTAGACACAGATGAAGACAGACAAGTCAGAGAATGAGAAGGAGTCAGAAGATTAGAACAAATTGCCAGAGTTAGTATGAGTCCAAGCAGAGCAGCAACTCAGGAGAGGCTGAGGAGAGAAGCCAGATTGAGTCAGACAGCTTGGAGAGGAAGTTGAACCAAAAGAACTGAGTTGAACTAGCCAACCAGAGATCAGAAGGGACTAGAAAGGGTGAGCTTATTCAGCAGTAAATCTCAGAGGCTGGCATGGAATCTAGAAGCTTCTAGGACTAGGTCTAATTTAGCAGACAGAGGTAGTAAACCTTGGAGACAACAATTAAATCAGGTGAATAAAAGATGCTTTTACAATACATGAAGTACTATTTCATACTGTAATAACCTGAGAACAAATTCAAGGAAATTTTTAAAAAGAAAGGTAACTAAGCATGAGCCAGTGAGAGAAACAGAAAGGAGCAATCCTCCATGGTTGCTGCTTCAAATTATTCTTTGGATTCCCACCCTGACTCCCTGAGTGATGGCTTGTGACCTGGTAGTATAAACCACATAACCCTCTCTTCCCCAAGTTGTTTTAAGTCAGTCTTTATCACAGCAACAGAGAGGAAGCTAGAAGAAAATTGCACTAGTTTTATTCTTATGTCTCTTATTTGTAGGGCTTCTTTCTATTACTTTATTCACTTACAAAAAACCACCTAGAATAAATTAATCACAATTCCTGAATTTAAAAGTATTAAGGCACAATTTGAGGACAACTACCAAGATAACAAGATGTTAAGAGGAATATTGGCACAAACTCATCAAAGGCTTACCTACTTATTACAATGAAAGATGGGAGAATCCAGCACAGATGTGATCAAGCTGCCATGATATTTGGGAAATATGACTCAATAGCTGTTGAAGAAAGCAAATTGAGCTTGGCCACTCACTTTAGGCCCATGGTTGAGATCATTAAAACAAAAGAAAGACTACTGAGAGTAAAATACAGGCATTGTTTACTATGAGCTTGACAAAGAACATATGCTGTTTTTAAGAAAGGCAGACACAGACTAGGCATATAGCTTAGCAGGTAGAGTATTCATCTAGCATGTAAGCAGCCCAGGTAGGTGTATGTTTATAATCTGAGTATGTGGGAGGTGGAGGCAGGAAGATCAGATGTTTCAAAGTTATCCTTAATAGTGTGTTTAAGTGCAGCCTTGGAATGGGAAACATGAGATCTTACCTCAAAAATTAAAATAAAATAAAATAAAGTTAGGATAGTGGCCAGAGAGAATGGTTCATGGAACCCATGTCTGTCAGCTGCCTCTACCTTCTGCTCCAGGGGATCCAACACCCTCTTCTGGACTTGTCACCTATACTCAGATGTGTGCAAACCCACATGCACACACATGCATACACTTAATTACATACAAAATAAATTTTAGAAAGAAAGGAAGACAGCCCTGAAAATATAGTTAAACTGGTGTGGTTTTCTGCTAGGATAAATGAATGGCCAACCATTGTGGAGAAATATAACTGGTCTGAGCTTGTGATATCATAGGAATGAACTGAGCAGAGCAGAGCATGGCCGGTTTGTTGAGACTCTTTTCTGTGTCCCAGTGTCTTCAGGCAGGCTGTTCCTTTCCTCTGGGTGTAGGGATAGTAGCTCTTACTAAGATCTCATGACTTGGTGCCTTCTTGTAGGTTTTATGACCACTTTGAGTGGTCATAAAATGGTGGCCGGCCTCTGGGTGAGAGCCTTGCCTACTTCTGTAGTCTATTCATATTCTTGTCAATTATCCTCCTTTCTTTGTTCTCTTTTCCCTTTGGCAAAATCTCACTATGTATTCTAGACTGGGCTTAGAACTCATGATCTTCTTGCCTCAGCCTTCTAAGTGCTGGTCACATTTGTGCCTCACCTTGTACAGCTTGATGATTTAGTTTCTTAAAAATCCAATTGCTGTGCTCTCCTGACCACAGCTTCCCCCCACCTCACATTTCCCATTCTCTTGCATTTGTTCTCTATATAATTTAGTAACATGTCCTGTTCACTCTTGAAGCATTTGCCTTTTCTTGTTAAAATGTCACCTCCCTGCGGGCATAAGTCTTTATCTGGTCACTATTTTTATTTTGGTCAATAACCAGTCAAAATATACTTGTCGATTTAAACTTAATTAACTCTGACAAGATGAAAATAGAACTATGTCATTGGAAATATATTTGATTCGGGCTAAACAAATGGGAATGACTAATATTTGTCAGTTTTAAAGTAAATTATATTTAATGTAGAAAATGATTATGTGAGTCACAGTTGATTAACATGTAGCTATTTCCTATATGACGTGTGAGATGTGGTAAGGAGCATGGTTTAATCATTGTGCAATGTGTCCATATATTAAAACATGTACATTATAAATGTGTGCCATTTTTACTTGTCAACTAGAACTTTAAGAATAGCTTTAAGTACTAGCTTAGCATGCACAAAATCCTGGGTTTGATCTCCATTACAGCATTATCTGGGATTTCTGCTATCTATCTGGGCATATTGGGATTTTTGCTATCTTAGCAATCTAGAGGTGGAGGCAGGAGGATCAAAACTTCAAGGTCACCCTTGGATGTAAATTGAGTTCAAGGTCAGACTGGAATAAATGATACTCTATCTCAGAAAAAACAAGTTGAGGCAAACATGGTTTTGAAGTGTATATGTCTCTCTCTGACTTAACTCAAGAAAATAAGGGTAAACGTTCTAGTCCATGGGGTAGTATTAGAAGGGTTTAGAAGTGACATGCAGGATGGATAGAGGAAAATGAATCATGCAGGTCTCAAGGACGGATGGAGAGACTATTAAACACCTACTTCTATTTTATAGTACAGAAAGGGACCCAAAGCAGGAGGCAGTGTAGCACTTCAGGAAGGGAGAAGGAGAACCTGGTTCTTGTTTTGGGGAGAAAGGGTTTAGAACTTGACTGAATATTTATAGGAGGTATAATCTGGCATTTTAAAAAGGACATGTTTGCTTTTACTGGAAATGGAACCTGGAGTCTCAGACATGGCAGCCAAGCTCTCTATCAACGAGTAACATATTCTTCTGAGAAGTGACACATTGAAATAATCATTCATTTCATTTGAATTTTAGACTACATAATTCATGGGAATCTTAATGAATAACATCAAAGTAAAATTTTCTAAGACCAACCTTCTATACACTGCCATTTACTAAATGCTGTCTTCTCTGATGAATTTGTGTGTTTGGTTGATTTTCGACTGACCCGACACTCATGATGTAGCTCAGGCTAGCCTTAAACTACTGGCAGTCCTTCAATTTTAGCCTTCGAAGTTCTGATATTCTAGGTGTATGCTGCCACCAATATGGGTCCTGTCAAATAAATATACAAAAATTCATTTTGACATTATCCATGTGGATGGATATGTAAGGAGGTATTTCTGTTTTGTCATAATAAGTAAAGTTATAATTATCATTCATATATAATTTTAGAATTTATGTATTTGTGTCTACTCAAATGACTCACAAAATATGTTCTAGTTTAAAATAGTAGAAAGCTCACTTAAGAGTAAATTATATTTTCTTGTTTCCCTAGTATGTAAATTCAATTTATTATGCTTGTTTAAAAGGAGGGTGACAAGAAGATGTCTCTTGTGTAAAAGTGACAGTCATGCATGCCACAGCTATCCCCCAGAACTCAAGCACGCACGCACACACACACACAAAACCCCTGTTGTTATAAAATATATCTGTAATTCCAGGATGGGAAGTGCAAACAGGCAAATCTTCCAGAAGCTCAAGGACCAGCTATGCTGGTGTATTTAGCACAGCAGAAGAAACAAGAGAGACCCTGCCTCAGCAAACTAGAAAGTAGAAAGCACTCCCAGAAATTGTCCTCTGACTTTCATGTGATCTACACACACACACACTACATTTGAAAAATAAACAATTTTGAGTGCTATAAAATGCTTTGGAGCACAAACTAAAAACAACATACAATAATTGTATGATAAATTGAATGTGAACATAATGAAGACGGGCATTTATTTTAATAACCCAAAATTTGGCAGATGTCCCTTCTGTTTGCACTTGTCAATTAGTTACATTACTGATGATGGTGTTTTTGAACAGAGCATAATTTAGTCCCATCAGCATCACTGAAAAGAATCAAAGTCAGAATTACTATTTTTAGTTATTTCTCTTGTGTCATTTCTAACTTTTTGGCTGAAATAGAATGTACTTAAATATTTACATCATGAATTTAGAGTTGGATCTATATCTCTGATTGTTGTAATTTTGTTATAGGGTTATTATTAACGCTGTATGTTAGAAATTGTGAAATAAAGAAAATTGCCCTCTTTGCCCCAAGTCTTCCCTAGGTGCGAATTATTTTAAGTGAAATTGGCAGATATAATAAACTGATGTTTATATTTTTAGATATAATATTTCTTTTCATGTGTTTTTGAGATAGAGTCTTATACATCCAGGCTGGCCTCAACTCCCTGGCTATCCAAGAATGACCTTGAATTTCCAGCCGTATTGTCCCTGCAACCCAACACTGCAATGTTTTGACTATTAAATAGGAATGAACTTAAGTCATTATTAGTCACCTGGTACACTAACATCTCCCCCCCCCCAGTGTCCTCAAACAATAGCTAAAAACTACACCCTTTGTATTCTCCAGTCCTCTTCTTAGCTTCATACTGGCCTGCTACCAAAGAGCTGGATATGGTAGAATCTAGTACTATGCCTTCCTTCTCAAACAAAGCTGTAAGCAGTGTTGGGGTTGAGTTAGTGTTTTTGTTCTACTGTCTGAAGCCTAAGGAATTGTCTTCATCATTTGGGGACAGTAAACTCAGATTCTTCATTCACCAAAAGAAATAATTTCAGGACAAGCCATTATGAAGCAGAGTTGAAATCTAATACACTTGTTACATACATGTTAAGCCCAGGGGTTAATGAAGAGAGAAGAACTAAGACATACCCAGGAGATTGTAGGTGTAGGCTTCTGAGAGGAGGGCTGCCCTCTCCTTTTCTAGTAATGACTGGATATAGGATTTTGGAAGTTTCTGGAATTTTCTTATTCATCTAGTTTTTCTGGGACCTTCTCTTCCTCTGTCTCTATCCCCCTTTCAATAATTGAGACTATAGGATGATCTGGATAGGATTATAATTGCACAAGATAAAACTAAGAACTACTAGAGTTACAAACAGGAGTTAGGACATATCTTTTTACTGTAAATGGGTTTGTTGTTATTGTGCTTGTTGTTGTTGTTTGTAAGATGCCTATAAGATTACAGGTTTATATCTGTGAGGACAGAAAGGCTTTTCAGCAACTCTTTGTGGTATTGAGATTCTTGCTTCTTAGCTGGCAACAGGCTTCAACCAGACTCCAGGGGAAAGGGCCCCTTTTGCCTCTACTGGACTTGCTAGTTTTGTCCGACCTGCAAATCACATTGGACTTCACTTAATTTTTTTTTGCAAGTGCATAGACAAGGATATGGATTTTGCTATTCTACAGTACATAATTTGGGAATGAGCTCCTACAGCATGGTGACTGGTCCTCTCTCTTTTCTCTAGAGTTGTTTTCCTGAGTCTAAATTTTCTAGATAGCTTAGAGCTCTAGTGCTGGGGGAAGAGCCATTTAAAACCCCGAATGCCTGCTTCCTGTCAAAGTATTTCTGTATTCTCTCTAAATTGTTTTTCTCTTCCTAGTTTCAATATTTCCCAGGAATAGGTTCAAGGCCAGTAAAATAAAATTACACAGGGAACACAGAGGGTGTCACCTGTCACTCACAACAGAAATTACTTAGTGAAATATTGTCATAAAACAGAATTATATTTCATATGAGACTCAATCAGGAAATAAAATGACTCTAAGCTCATTGAAGGGTAAGTAGGAAAAATAAATGCCACTAAATAAAAAATAGTACACCATGTATACCATAATGGAGTATGATACTTTAATTTTTTAAACATTTTATTTTACATGTTGTTTGCCTCATGCCTGAAAAGCTTAGAAGAAAACATTGGATTTCCTGGAGTTGGAGATACAGGTGACTGTGAGCCACCATGTGGGTGCTGGGAACAAAACCTGGCTCATGTCATTTATTTACTCTGTGTTTGTGTGTGTGTGTGTGTGTGTGTGTGTGTGTGTGTGTGTGCACGCGCGCACACGCATGTGCAAGCACACATGGGTACACACACATAAAAACAGCCTTGCAGGAGTCATCAGGTCATGAACACTGTGGAATCCATTGTTTCATTCCACTTTTCTATGGGTTCTCTAAGGAACACACTGAGGTTGCCAGGCTTGCGATGCAAAGCACCTTTATCCACTGAGTCACCTTGCTGTTCCTAAACAAATTATTTTATAAAAGTCATTAATAGAAATATTTAGAGTCTGGTATGGTAATGGACACCTTTAGCCTCAGTCCTTGAGAGGCAGAAGCAGGTGGATCTGTGAGTTCAAGGCTAGAATGGTCTGTACAGTAAGTTCCAAGCCAGCCAGTGCTACATAATGAGACCTTGTCTCAAAAACAGATGTATTTACCAACTTTTCTAAGGAGTAAAGGAGAAAATATGTTCTTTCACTAAGCCAGTGAGTTTTCACAGAGGAATGCTTTTACATACTCTTTCCGGTGAAGGCAATAGGATGTGTCTGGAGAAATTTTAAAATATACGTGAAGGTTAAGGGTGTTACTGGCACTCAGAAAGAAGAGGCTATGAGTTCTGTAAATCATCATATAATACTCGAAAGTCACCGCAAACGATGGGGGAGCTGGGGTTGTGGCTTAGTTGGTCAAGTGTTTGACTAATGTACTGGAGCCTTGGGTTCCACATAAGTCACAGCTGGTGGAGCTAGCCTGTAAATTTTATCACCCAAGAGGTGAAGGCAGGAGGATCAGCTATGTAGAATCATCCTCAGCTATATAACAAATTTGTGACTAGCACAGAATGTATGGTAATCTGTCTGAAAACAAAACAACAGCAAAATCAACACCAAACCAACCAACCCCTCCCCAATGGCACAAAACTAAGCAAAACAAGACTCTAAACCTGTTACAAATGTGATTTCAATATGGTGGAAAAGCCTCAACTGTGTAGTTTCATGCCCACCTCCTTATCTTTTAAAGATCAGATTTACCCTTATCTATGAACGTAAGCAAAGAAAATCGCATCAATACACAGATCTAGGAAGGCTCCTGGCTTCTGTTTCCAATCACTGTCTGCACCTTCTGTGTCAAGCCTCCCTCCTCTTTGCTACAGCATTTAAAAGCCCATGTGAAGCTTGTATAATCAGTACCAATGACTCTCCTACTTAGATAACAGTATTTTGACTATTTTTATTAAAACTGAGATTATGATATTGGAGTTCTTAGGGTGAAAGCTAGGTCTCCATTGGCCTCAATAGCTAGGTTCAAGAGAACTATCACCAGAACACACATTAAAGAGACAGGTTAGGATTTCTATTGCTGTGAAGAGATGCCATGACCACAACAACTCTTATAAAGGAAAGCATTTATTGGGGATTCCTTACAGGCTCAGAAGTTTAGTCCATTATCATCAAGACAGGAAGCATGGAGGCACATAGGCAGACAAGGAGCTGAGAGTTCTACATCTGGATCAGAGAGAGAGAGAGAGTCTGGCTTGGGCTTCTAAAACCTCAAAGCCCACCCTCAGTGACACATTTCCTCCAACATGGACACACTTACATACAAGGCCACATCTCCTAATAGAATAGTATCACTCCCTAATGACCAAGTATTCAAATATATGAGCCTATGGGGGCCATTCCTATCTAATCCACCACAACAGGTGATGGGAGAAAGCAGAGTGAAAAAGAGTTCTTCAATGAGGCCACATTGCGAAGAGAAACTGATAAAATGTTCCAGTGACCCTAAGTCCCTTTTTTGGTTACTGACATAAACTTTAGTCTTAACTTGAAAAGGATTTAGATGTAGGCAGGAACAGTTACATTTTGATATGTTTCAATACTGTTTCATTTTCCCTTCTACAAGGTAGTCCAAAGAATTCCATATATCCATCATAGTATGAAAGAACCAATCTGGTTCTTACAAGGTCATCATTTCTATGCCAGGATGCAACCTTGCCCTCATGAGTAATAGCCCTCATCTAGGGGGTGGTCTCTCTTGTGAGACTTTATTGTTCTTGGATTAAAGGTGGTTTCAGGTTTAGAAGAATTGTATTATCTCTGAGTCTTCAGTCAAAATAAAGGAGGCAAATGGACATGAAATGAAGGCAAAGATGTCAGGCATTCATCCTGCCTTTAGCTTCCTGTGAACCCAAGTGAAGAGCTGACATCTTTTTCTTTTTTCTTCTTTTGTTGTTATTTTTTGTGACTCTCTCTCTCTCTCTCTCTCTCTCTCTCTCTCTCTCTCTGTGTATGTATATATACATATATATGTGTATATATATACACATATCTAGGAAGAACACACAAATCTAGGATATATATATATATATATATATAATCTTCCTTTCTACATGTGGACCACAGTTTGCCCTCCTTCATCTCCTCCCAGTCTTTTCCCCAGTCTCCCCTCTGTCCTCCATCCATCCTTCCTCCCTTTCTCTTCAGAAAAGGAGAGGCCTCCCATAGATATCATACCATACCATATAGAGTTGTACTAACACTAGTCATCTCCTCTCATATTAAAGCTAAACGGCTAAACAAGGCATTAGTAGCAGGCAAAAACATGCAAAAATAGTCAAGAGTCCGGGAAGCCCCTTCTCCCACTGTTAAAAGTCCCACAAGAAGACCAAGCTACACAGCTATAACATATGTGCAGAGTGTCTAAGTCAGTCCCACATAGGCTCCCTGCCAGTTCAGTCTGTTTAGTCCCCTATGAGCCCAGGTTGGTTGATTCTGTGGGGGGTTTTTTTGACCCCTCTGGCTCCTACAGTCTTTCTCCCCTTCTTGTTTGCAGGATTCTCTGAACTCCATCTTAGC
The DNA here is from genome assembly GCA_019843965.1 of Rhynchomys soricoides. Lineage (NCBI taxonomy): Eukaryota > Metazoa > Chordata > Mammalia > Rodentia > Muridae > Rhynchomys > Rhynchomys soricoides. Next base: position 4,723,843 of record JADRCH010007686.1, on the reverse strand, counting down.
AAAAGCTGATATTAAGTGTCTGCTTCTATTTTACACATAATTTAATGTGTCTTGTCTCTGAATTGCTCCTGCAGTCTCTCCCATTGCTTGCCATTTAGGAATGATAACAATTCTGTGTTTTAGTGCATAAAGTGTTTAACATTCCTCACTAAACTAGGAAACTGAAGGAGAAGAACAAACAATGTTCTTTCTACCCTCCTGAATTGTTTTCTCAGTTTTCTGTATCAAAGGCTGATTACTGAGGGAAAAACAAGTTGATTAACACATGTTCCTCACATACACTTAGGAAGTACTCGGGGAATGTGTCAACCTCTACTAGGTGTGGTAGAAGAACCAAAGGAAGAGATGCTGATGGGATGTCAAGGAAAACAGAAGACAGAAAAAGAGAAAGACCTGATAGGCACTTTAGATACCAGCCTGGGAGAAGGAGGCAGCCTTAAAAATGGAGAATCCCCTCTATGGATGGAAATTTCCCTAACCATGACTTCTCCTCTAGGTTCAGAATTTCCTGGTGTCTCAAAAATATTCCTTACACAAAGAGGACTATTGTGGAGTATCATTCTATGGCCTTCAGCAATGCTTGAGATTTGAGAAAGTGAAAAATAGAAGAGCCAAAGAGGGACCTACACTTAGGATGAAATACACAAAAAACAGACAAGCAAAGGCCAAGAGGAAAAAATAAAGTTGCATTTAAATTTATGATTGCTGCAAAGTAAAAGGGCTGAGTTTTCATGGGAGAGGGAGCAGGGAAATAAAGATTTTTTATATGTAATGCTGTTGACACAAAAATATAGCTCTCATCTCAAACAGAACACGGGATTGTTTATTCTGGAGGTAAATATGAGGGACCAAGACCTGGAAACACTGATTCAGATTGCCCTAATACCATGTTTCTACATGTTAACGATTTTAAAGTTACTGACCAAAAATAAAGTCATAAATCAAGGCACTTTCTAAATAGAACTGGTGAAAAGGTAAGTGAGACAGGTCACAGCAAAGTGGGCGGACTGTCTGCTCTATATGTCAGGCAGTATTGGATGAGAGTTTTAGCCTTTAGTTGGTGGAAGTTCCTTAGTACATGCTAAAAGAATGCACCTTGATAGGTATTGAACGTTAGGCCAAACACAGAAATAGGTAGCAAAGGGCTACTAAGGACATTAATGATTTCCCAGGTTAGCATGGCTATGGATCTGCAACATTCCAGCTCTTTACTGGCATAGACAATGTAATCAGATCAATCAATTATGTGACATTTCTCTGGAATCTTCAGTTCAGAAGAACAAATATTCTGATGGGAATATTTTCACTGAAAAAAGATCAACTTAAAAATAATTTGCTTGGAGGGAAGGGGGCTGCAATCAGGATGTAAAGTAAATGAATGAATAAATTAATGAAAAACTTTGCTCAACTTCACATCCTTCTATTGTATTGATGAACATTTTTGTGTCTCTAAGGCTCAAGATTTAACAGTTATTGTAAATTAATGTGTGGTAAGTTGGCAGATTCACGTTTCACTAACATCTAATTTAACTTAATTTGAGACCAATGTTCTTGTACTCTTAAAACATAGTTTGTATGGGAAAGCATTTTGAAGAAGACAGTAAATAAGCCCCTATTACCTTTAATATCCTTCCAATTTTTACTTAGAAAAATATAACAATGTAAATTCAAGCCTAAGCATTTCGAGCAGAAGTATAGAATTGCACTTTGAATAGGAGAATAGTATCTGTGAGGCCCTGCAATTAGTCTGAGGTTCTAAAAACAAAGCCACAGGGACTGTGGAGATGGCTCAGTTGGTAAAGGGCCTGCTGTGGAGACAGGGTGACCTGTGTTTAGACCTCCAGGAACTATGTAATATTCTGAAAATGAAAGCACAATCTCTAGCTGTGGGTGGTAGCATATGTCTTTAGCCTGGATCATAGGGTAAGAGAAACACAGAAAGATCTTTGAAGCTCACTGATCCGATAGCCTAGACAACTCAATAAATTTCACATTCACTGAGAGACCTATCCTTCAAAAATAATGAAGCATTGAGAAAAGTAGGAGATAGCACGAGACATTGACCTCTGGCTTCTACACATATATGCAAATGGACACATACATACCCTGTGGTAGCAAATGACGTATTTAATCATTAGTTTGTAAATATATGTTTAATTTTGTTTTAATGGCCTTCTCCTACCTACTGTACTTGGGGTGTTATTGCTCCATGCTGCCTCTGCACAAACTAATACACACACACACACACACACACACACACACACACACACACACAAGGAGAGAGAGAGTGAGTGATTTTCTTTTTTGGAGGGCTCTAATAGAATCATTCTGGGATATTTCCTTTGTTTCATGAGATAGTTAGAGGTATTTGTCTTTTTTATGTGCTTCTAAGGCTGTCTCAATTTTTTTATGCTTTCTAGTATTCCAGATATTCACACAGTGGACTAAAACAGTAGTATACATGTTCTGGGTGAGAAATAACCACTTCTTCTGATGCTTAGTCCTTCCTTCCAAGAATATGGCCAATTTTTCTCTTAATCACTATGCTTTTGAGGCAGGCAGGTCAGGTCAGAGGCAGTGACTGTAAGTAAGAAGAAAGATAACCATTTGTCCTGATAACCTAAAAAGACCCCTCCTGGGACTCAGTGCAGTTGAATTGTACAACATCCTATCAACATACTGGAAAATTCCCACCACAATCATGAATTTTCCTAGATACATACAAGGCACACTAAGCTTAAAGACTATCCCAAAGAAACCTTTGGAATATCACAAACTAGCTAAGACCTAATGCATATGAATTGCCTTTCCTGCAGATTATTATGATGGAATAGAACATGCATGAGAAATATAGAGATGTCAATCACCTATATCAATTAAGGAAAGACCCACCTCCTCTGTGAGCTCCGATTTTCCATTTTGTAATTGAAAGTCTGTGGAATAGAGCATGGAAATAAGGGGTCTTTTGAGCTAAGTACTTGTTCAAGTCTGCTCCCATTCTGCGGAGTGTATTTGTTTTTTGTATCCACTTTCTTTTGTAACAAATCTATGTTCTTGCTTTTCAGGACACATGAAAACCTAAACACACCACTTCCGGTTTAACAATAGTCTGTAATTATATTTCTCTGGGTTTATGTATGTTTTGTTGTTGTTGTGGTTGCTTAATTGCTGATGAGAGTTTTCGGCTTTTATTTCCTTTTCAAGTGGCTGTTCAAGTAAGATGGTAGTTAGATGAATTTGGTTTTGTTGTTGTGTAAAAACTACCCTTTGATTGTCTGCAATTGGTTAATGGGGATGTATAGGAAAACTTTCATCTTATAAGCTTTTTCTTTCTAATGCACAAGCTTCTAATATTTGCAGATAGTTTTGATTTTTCTCTTGAGCTGCTAGAATTTCTTAGTTTTTTTGTTTTGCTTTGGGTTTGTTTGGTTGGTTGTTTTTCTTTTTTCTTGTTGTTTTGTTTTTTGTTCTTTTGAGACCAGAATCTTTTTATGTTACCTAGACTGGTTTCATACTCCTGAGTTCAAAAAAGTCCTCCTACTTCAACCTCTCGAATACTGGGAATGAAGGCTTTTTAGAGGTTTTGTCAGAAACTTATGATAGTCAAAAGAGATGCTCCTGTCATTTCCTAATACTCACATCTATATGTGCGTTTTGTCCACTGCACCTGATATGAGTTCAGTCCCAATGTTGATGTGTTAAGGTGAAAAGGGTTATCTTTGCCTCTTTATGGCTATACGGAAAGTTTGCTAACAACATACCAACAAGAATAAAGATTTTCTGAAGATTTTCAATTCAGAATTCCAATAATGGCTCAGAAAATTGAAAGGTACCTGTTACCAAGTCTGACTACCTATATTTGAACCCAGAATTCCACATGTTAAAGAACAAAACAAAACAGAAAAGTGAATTTAGAGATATGTGCTGGTACATACTTATAATACCAGAACCCAGGAAGCTCAGACAGAAGAAAGGTCAGTTTAGCCCATGCTAAATTGTAAGACCCTGACCTAACAAAACAAAACACCAAATCCATACCAGGTTTTAGCCATTCTTAAATTACCCAAATTCTTGTTTTAAAATATATTCAAATTTATCAAATGCTGTTTTATTTTATATTTTTGAGACAGGTTCTCATGTAGTTCTGTCTGGCTTCAAATTCACTGTGAAGCTCTGAATATCTGTGAACTTCTGAACCTCTTGCCTCCGCCTCCTCCTAATTGTTGTGATTACAAGCACATGCTTCCATACCTGATTTTTATAAGGTTCTGGGATGGTTCATGCACTCTTCTAACTCAGCTAGATCCTCTGTTCCATTCTATTATCCATTGAAAAGTTGATCTGTTTTGTTGATTTAACATAATAATGCAGGGTTTACAAACACCATGACCAAGGCAACTCTTATAAGGACAACATTTAATCGGGGCTGGCTTACAGGTTCAGAGGTTCAGTCCATTATCATCAAGGCAAAAGCATGTCAGCATCCATGTACTGTCATTTGTACAGCTATCATATAATCAAACTACAGAACACATTTTGCTAATATTTTCTTTTTTACTCCTATGTAAGCTATAATATATGAAAAGGATTGATAAAATCACCTGATGTGTTCTAGGGGTTGATTTCAGCTACCTTTTGGATAGTAGGCAATTCCCATCCTCTGTATCATCTTGATTTTATCTTGAAACTTTATATTTCAATGACATCTACTTAGTTCTTCTAGATTTACAAATTTGTTATTGTCACTTAATACAAAAACCACCATATCACTGGTGTGAAAATGAATTGTGATGGATAGGTATATTCCAAGAATATGCTTTCCTGGGCCTATTTCAAGCCAAACCAATATTTGAACAGGGAATATAGCTAATGTGTGGCTTACTAGTCAGTGTCTTTTTCTAGAAGCAAATACAAGTACATTTTATGTTTATTGCTACAAATACTTGAAGGTGGAGATTTGGATTGCTGATCATCAAAGTGACAAGAGTGAAAAGTGTGGAGCAACCAAGTTCATCTGTAAAAATACAAAAACTCAGCCATCCACCTTGGTAAGACAACTTTCCCCTGTGCTCATTTTAAGGAAAGCAACCAGGTTTTGGTATATGGAGCAGTGATAGTAAGCCCTGAGGTTGGTCCCCAGTCACACAGTAGCTGGAATGAGAATAACCTCCATAGCTTCATTATGTTAGAATCCTTGGTCCCCAGTTGGTTAAACTGTTTGGAAAAGATTAAGAAGTATGGTCTTATTGGAGGAGTTGTGCCACTAGGGGTGGGCTTTGAGGTTTCTCCATCTGTTTCTTTCTTTCTGTCTGCCTGCCTGCTCCCTCCCCCACACTCTTCCTCATGATTGTTGTCTTGATGTATAAGCTCTCTGATACTGTTCCAGCACTATGCCTGCCTGTTTTCTGCTATTACCCCTACTCCACACAGGTGTCATGGACTCTCCCTCTGTAAGTCCAAGAAACTCTTTCTTCTATAAGTTGCCTTGATTATGGTTTTGTCATAGCCATAGAAAAGCTATGGAGAAACACACAAAATTACATGCATATATATTTACACTAAATACATAAACCAACTACCCCATCAAAAACAAAGGAAAGGATGATGCAAGTTTCTGACAATACAATCAATATATTCCCAGGGAAATTTATTTATTTATTTATTTATTTATTTATTTATTTATTTTACATGGTGTTTTTCCTGCATGTGTGTATAGGCAGCATGTGTGGGCCTGGTATCCACAGAGGTCAGAAGAGGGCATCAGATACCCTGGAACTGAAATTAAAAATAGTTGTGAATCATCTTATCATATAAGTGCTAGGAACTGAACCCAGGTTCTCTTCAAGAGCAACAAGTACTCTTAACCACTAAACCATCTCTCCAGCCCCAGGAAACTTTATTGTAGAACTAAATATAGTAATTCATTGAGTGCTAAGGATTAAAAATGTTCATTTCTGTGGATTAATGATTTTTAATAAAGATTATGAAAAGGTTTATGTGTTTTGATAATAATGGGCTAATTCATAAAGTGAGAATATGATTTGATCATCTCAAGCTGTTAATATGTACACAGAGTCTATATGATTTTGAATGTCAGTGTGCATAATTGATATGTATTTATAAAAGGAAGTGAAGGCAATTAACATAAAAATAGAGTAATCAGGCTTCTGGGGTTTGTTAAAGGGCATCAAGATTCCATCGGCAAACACTATCAATTTTTAAATCTCAGTTTTCAAACTGAGTGATATTGTTTTTTCAGTCAATGGCTACTAGAAGGAAATGAATGATCACCACACCTTTTAATGTATCTAGCAGTTCCTGGTACTCAGCTTTATTTCCTTTCAAACAGAGATGGGCCTAACCAGTGTCTTAGGGTTTACAGACACCATGACCAAGGCAACTCTTATAAGGACAATGTTTAATCGGGGCTGGCTTACAGGTTCAGAGGTTCAGTCCAGTGTTATCAAGGCAAAAACATGTCAGCATCCAGGAAGGCATGGTGCAGGCAGAGGTAAGAGTTCTGCATCTTTACCTGAAGGCTGCTAGCAGAATACTGACTTCCAGGCAGCTAGGATAAGGGTATTAAAGGACACACCCACGGTGACACACCTACCCCAACAGTGCCAAACCTTCTAATAGTGCCACTCCCTGGGCAAACATACACAAACCATCATACCAGGCTTAGAATTGAAACCACTCTGATAAGCAGGGAGCTAAAATTCATGGTGACTTGTGATAGAAGGGAACCGTTTCTTTGACATTGTGACTAAGGACATTTCCGTAATGTCATGTGAGGGACTGCAGGCCTATTAAGATCACAGTTTCAGGACACAGGGCAGTTCCTTACAAAGATGCCAGTTAGGCGGAGTTATTCCATATCGACCCCTGAAAAGCTCATTGAACCGGGGTAGCTAGTTCTTCTTGTTTGTGTTACTGTAGCTACTTAGTGCAGCTATGTGTGCTTCACTTCTGACTTGGCGGTTCTAGACCGACTTTGATGGTTGTTTTGTGAACATTTCTTTAATACTAATGTTCCAATGCTCCATACTGGAATGTAGACACTCTTTGTGTTCTTACAGATTTAGAAGAAGGGTACTTTCTTCATCAAGGAATTTGGAGATATATATATATACATATATATATATATATAAAATCTATTCAAATTTACACTTTAGCATTGTATGTTATCATGCTGTATTTTTAGCTTTACCCAGTGTTTAGGTGCAGAATCCATCCATTCATATGTGTTTGTGCCTGTGTGTGTGTGTATGTGTGTGTGTGTGTGTGTTTGTGTGTGTTGTGTGCTGTGTGTGTGTGTGTGTGTGGTGTCTGTTATGTGTGTGTGGTATATGAGGGGTTCTGTGGTGTGCTGTATATGTGGGGGGTTTGTGATGTATATGTGTATGTGGTGTGTGGTGTGACACGTGTGTATAGTGTGGTGTGGTCTGGTGGTGTGTGTGGTGTGATGTGTCTGTGTCTGTATGTGTGTTGTGTGTAGAGGTAGTGGTGGTGGTAGTGTGTGTGTGTGTGTGTGTGTGTGCGTGTGTGCGTGTGCAATGTGCTGGCACAGTGTGGCACAGTGCACATATGGAGGTCAATGCACAACTTCAGATATCATCCCCCACCTTCCACTCTATTTAAAACAGGGTCTGCTCCTTGTTTTCTCTCTGCTATGTATCGTAGGCTAGCTGACCCAAGGGCCCTGGGGATTCCCCTGTTTTCATCTTCCATTTCCCAATAGCAGTACTAAGATTAAAGATACTGATGCTATGCATGTGGATTTTACACAGGTTCTGGGGATTTGAACTCAAGTTCTCACACTTTACCCACTAAAGAGTCTCCTCAGCCCCATCCACTGTTTTTCAAACATAGTAAATCTAACTCTATTACTCTCCTGTGAACTGCATCATTTATAGGCAAAGCTCTGAGCTATTTTGCATGTTTGAAAAACTTCAATCATTTAATTGGAGTCCAAGATTAACCTGTTAGATAACAATATCCTGCAGTGAATTAAATTCCAGTAAGTTTCCAATTTTGTTTCTTTCTCCTGCTATTTTTATTAGCTTAAGTAAATTAAATTTTCTTCCAGAATAACACCCACCTTAGATCCTTCTTTTAGAACTGCTCAAATCATTTCTCTTCCTGAACTTTACACTGTGGAGTTGCAGGATCCTCATCCATGTGTAGGAGCAAAATGATGAGGCACTGATACAAGCTTTGAAGGGGCGTTACCAAGGAAACAAATCAAATTCCAAGTCTCTGTTTTCTGTAATTTTACGCGAAGATTGGAGATGAACCCTTGAAATTTAACTTCCTAAGAACACATCATTTTGTGGACATGGTGTGTCCAGAAACAATTGAAAGGGTCAATTAAGCAAATACATTTGATTGGATAGTCAGCATCTCTTGGCTGCCTTTTGCCCTTTAAATAACTTGAGCGCTGTTCATACTTTAACAATTATAAGTATTTGGGCCATGTTCATAAGGAGTGAAGAATTTAATTATAGAACATTTAGAATATTTGAAGAGCAATAAAATGAACTTCGTATATTCTAGACCGTCCAAGTGTCTCATGCTGTTTTATATAGATTTCCTAAAAATTTTCTAGATTACAATTGTCTATAGGAATAGTACACATTGAGTATTATTGGGGGGAGAATTTGATTTTAAGGGTAAAACTCTATTTCCTATCATGTATCTTGTGTGCAACTAAGACCCAGAGAAAGACAAAACATAGATATAAAGTAGGCCAAGATTTCAGAGTTTTATTACAAGTAGTGAGTTAATTACAAGTTTGTCACACAGTGAACACCTCTCAATTGAGAGGAACACACGGTGACCACCATGTCCTTAAATCTTGCCCTCCCCTGGCTTACCCACAGGATCTGAGTCCTCAAAATATTCATGACCTATACAGGGCTTGCTCTACCCTATGTGGTCTCGGATAACAAGCCTGTCTTGCCATTCTCATTTCTGTGCTACTATTTTGACAAGAAGATACTGATCTGGTGACTCCACATAGTATATCTTTTCTCTATTCCTACAATAATAGATTATTGGTGTAGACAGGATACTGGTCTCCCAAAGATGGCTTTTCTAATCCTAGAACCTGTGAATATGCTTACATGCCACAGAGGCCACTACTATGATTAAGTTTCGGAACTGAGATGAGGTAATCCTGGATTACCTGAGTGGACCTCGTGACATCACAAAGGTCCTTAGGAGAAGGAGCAGAAAGGCAAATACAGGGAAGAAGAGATGGGGCCATTCACAGAGATTGAGGCTGAAGATGCTATATTGATGGCTTTAAAGAGAGAAAGAAGTCTATGCTTCAAGATGCAGATCACCTTTAGAAACCTGAAACAGATTCTCCAACAGCCTCTGGGTGCAACCCAGTGCCACTGGCATTTTGGGTTCATTCCAGTATTATCAATTATAAACTTTAGGCTTTTATAACTGATGGAAAATTAACTATTGTTGCATTAAACAACCAAGTATGTGATAATTCTTTATAGTAGCAATAAGAAACTAATACACGTGCCATAAGGATGCCTCAGCTGTTAAAAATGCATGCTGCTTGGGCTGGAGAGATGGCTCAGCCATTAAAGGCTAGGCTGACAACCCAAAACTATAAGAATGTATACTGCTCTTGCAAAAGACCAGCATCCTATTCCCAGCACCCATGTTGGACAGCTTGAAACTCAAGGTCCAGGGGATCCAGTGCCTCTGGCTTTTGTGGGTACTTGCACTCTTATGCCTCAGCAGTCTCAGTATGGCCCCAGTAACCTGGAGGATTCTTAGAGAGCTGCTTGACCTCAGTTGACAGTGGAGTCTGGAAATGCTGATTCTAATAGTAAAATATTTTTCAGCAACAGGATAAACCAATTTGAGGGCAGGAGGGAAGGCCAAAAGTACAAAAGTTCCTCCTTATGCCATTTCTTTTCCATCTGTACTGCTACTAGAAGTTGCTACGCACATTTTGGGTGTGGCTTCCTATATCAGTGAAAGCAATAGGAATTCTTTGGCTGCAGCTCTCTTCTCAAGTGATTCTAATTGATGGTAAGTTGACAATCTAACCAACTATCATGAGGATAGACCAGACAGCTGTACTGTGGACAACTGAACAACTTCTCTGCATTTGAGCTTTCTGACCCTCAACCTTTGCCTTCTTTTAGTTGTTCTGCTTTGCTGTTTTGTTTTTGAGATAGCTGCAAATCCCTAGGTGCCCTATAACTCACCATGTACTCACTTTTGAACTCATGATTCTTCTGCCTCAGCTTCCTGAGTACCGAGATTATTTTCAGGATCTCGTTTATGTCTAGCTTCTCTTTGCTTTCTTAGTATATAAGTCTAATGAATGCATTTTACTAGAATACATTAGGATTAAACTCTGGAACTGGATTGCCCCTTTATAAATTTCTCCTTTAACTATAGAGCTAGTCTATCATCTCTCTCTTCTCTCTCTCTCTCTCTCTCTCTCTCTCTCTCTCTCTCTTTCTCTTTCTCAATGGTATAGGGAATGAAGTTGGGCATTGCATATGCTAAACAAATATTCTACCACTGACCACTCATTGAAACTTCTGAAGGATTCTTAAAACACAATAATTTCACAATCTGTAGAGGATGGACTCGTTGGTCAATGGATTGAGTAGACTGCTATTAAACCAGCAGTCTATGAATGTTCACTAGCAGTCAAATGTAATGTTTCGTAAATATTGGTCGAGTGTGTACTACGTATTTATTTGACTTGATTCTAAGAATGTACAAAAAGAAGAGAAAGTCTCTGCCTTAGAGGGACTGTCACTTTGAGATAATGCACAGCTAAATTACAGACAAATCAGGCACTTGCATACACAGTCTACCCTCCCCAGTGTTGATCTGTGGATTGAGCAAATATAAAGGGCAGGATGGATGAAGAGAGTTGAGTTCATGTTGCTTAGGCAAGGAGACAGGAAAGGCTGTTCTAGGAAGCTGATATTTGATTAGACCCTGAAGCAAATGAGGAAGTGAGCAACATTGCTATCTCAGCTTTTAGACAGCTAAAAGTAAGAGTCTTAAGCTAGGAAATTGCTTATAATGTTCAATGCAATGCAAAGGCACCTGCAGATGGAAGCTGGTGGCAGTCATGGGTACTGTGGCTAGGATTTCGATCTCCACTGTGCCTCTGATGACAAGATTTTAGGAGGCACTGTGATGTTACATTTTAAAAGTGATTCCCTGTCTGCCATATGGAGGGTAGACTAGAGATGACAAGGATAGAAGTCAAGGGAATTGGACTCCATGCAAGATGTGATGATGGCAGCAGCAGTCCCACTTGCAATGACAGAGGCGATGAGAATCTGCCATCCTGTAACAACAGGTCTCAAGCAATGCCAGTACAATATTCTCCTGTATCGAATTGAGATGTAGAATTCGAGTCTAGAATTCCTAAAAGTGGTCCAGATAGTGTGTGTATTAATTGTGTTTGTGAACTGGGGACCTGATGAGTCAGTCTACTTGAGGAGTGACTGAAACATGCAGAAGTCTTACCCCAAGTGGGCTACCGCAGTGCTTGGAGGTAGAAGAAATGAAGCTGAGAGGGAACGCTAAGGAAGTAGGGAAATAACCAGGTGTAGTGTCCTGAACATGCATACATTTGTAAAGAAATCATTTTAAAGAGTGATGAGAGATCAGAATGTAAAATAGAATGAAAAGAGGGTAAAGCTGGTTGTTAGTTTATGTTACATATCTCCCCCTCCCCTCTATGCTGTTCTATGGTGGTTTTTTGTTTTTGTTTATTTGTTTATTTTGCCCTGGCCAGTCCAGGCCTTGTACACCCTTTCCCAATTACTGAGTTCATATGTACACCTGCCCTGTTATTTCCTTGTGTTGTTCATCAGTTCTGAGTCTCACAGTCTTCCCACCCTTCTTCCAAAAAGATCGCAGTACACTGGGGATGGTGTAGAGCTCAACATACCACCATTGGTTTCATGTTTTGGTTTGATTGTTTGTTTGTTTGTTTCTTAATCCACATTGTTACTTTGTCTGCACACTGCATTTGATAACTGCTGAGAGGGGACTTGTAGGTTGATTGCATTGGGTCAGGAGAGAGTGAGGAGACAGGAAGTGGAGACACTGAGGGTAGTCATACCTTCCTAGGAATTTAGCTGTGACCACAAACAAAGAATTTTGTTGTGAGATGGAATCAGGAATATGGGACTGAAAGAAGACTTTTTTTAAAAAAAATATGAAAGATAGTACAGAATTTTGAGTGTGCCTGGCACTGGCCAAATGCAGTGACTTGCGGCTGAAAAAGACATTGCTCAAATGACAGTATGAGTAGACAAGAAGAGACTGTGAGTTCAGAAGGCAGGTGAAAAGTATGGCCTTGTAAGTGACAAGGGAACAGCTCATGATTTAGAAAGAATTGATACGGGCATATATTCAGTGTGTGTTTGAATGTGTTTGCATTTGCTGGTGTGAATCCATAGGTGTGTTCGTTCATGCCGGTGATGGTCAGAAGGTGACCATGGGTATTGGTCCTCAATCTTCCACCTTGCTTGGGACAAAGTCTCTTTGTAGTTTTTCTACCATGTATGCCACATTAGCTGGCCTGCAAGCTCCCAGCAATTCTGTTTCTGACCCTCATTTCCCCCACAGGAATGCAGGCTTTACAGGTACTTGAAATATGTATCTGTCTTTTTATTTGGGTTCTGGAGGTTTGAATCAGCCAAATAGTTTTAGCTATACAGATATATCCCTAGCCTGACACATGTTTTTGAAATAGGAGATTATAGGAAAAATTATAGTTTTAAAGCCTTAGGACAGGAAAAATAAAAGCCAGAACTGTCTTAGAAAATCCACGTATAGAGACAATGCTTTACTTGTATGGTTGTTATTACATATATCTAGTTGGTTGTCGTCAGTTACTAGAACACACCTAGAGGTGGGTATAGTGGTGCATGCACTTAATTCCTGCACTTAATAGGCAGAGGCAGTCAGATCGTTGCCAGTTCAAGGGCAGCCTGGTCTACATAGTGAGTTCCAAGACAGTCAGAGCTAGATAGTGAGACTCTTTCTCAAAAAAACAAACCAAAACAAAAAAGAACACATCTGGAATCCCACTACTCGGAAGTTCTTCAAGTCTCTAAGAGAGTACAAGTGTGGTTCCTTTAAACAGTTGATTGTTCTGTTCCACTGAACCACACCTGAAGCTAGCCACTTAATTAAGGTCAGATGAGGATGAGTTCATGGGGCTAATTCACTGTAGGGCCTTCTCTCTACTGGGGGGAACTATCCTTATGTCAGCACCATTTCATACAAAAGAGAGCATGTTCATTGTTCATGATCTCTCTCACCTCTCTCTCTCTCTCTCTCTCTCTCTCTCTCTCTATATATATATATATAGCCTAATTCCCCCCTCTTCTTATATATATATATATATATATATATATATATATATATATATATTACATAGTACATATATATGTGATATTTTGAAAGTAATAAAGCAGCCTTTTCAAAGATGAGCTCCAATTTACTAAATCATTTAAAGTGCCAGGCTTCTTCAAGCATTTTGGACATTTATATTGCAAAGCACGGTTTCATCACAGTAATTGTGCAGCTGTGTTGCTTAGTAAGATCTTTCAGGAAAGTGTGCCCTTGGGGTTTAGTTTTGATTGCCAAGTGTTGGTTTTGGAAAGGTATCTCACAGCAATTAGGAAAAAATGGTTACTATTATCCACATGTTACAGGTGACAATCAGATGATGGTTGAGTTACTTTCCCAGAGTCCATAAATAGTGCTGATTGTATGGACCTGGGAGTATTGACCAGACCAGGTAAAGATGGGGGAATTAGGCAAACTGTCCCTTTCCCTCCATACCCACTCCCTGCCTTCTCTCCATCATCATTCCCACCTTGTCTTTTTACCTCTCTTCTGTCTTTCAATAACTCCCTTCCTACCTTCCTTTCTAACCCCTACTTCCTTCCATCTCTGCTTCTTTCATCTCTCCTACTTCCTCCTTGCCAAATACATGAAGGAAACCATCTACCACCCAGATCCCTGGGAATGGCCTCACTAAGCTACACCGTACATGAATGAAAGCATGTAGTGAGACATCTAGTGCCTTTCCAAACTGTAGCTCTTCTAAATTGTTTAGTCCTTCTAGAAGTCCTCCTATAAAATGTTCAGACTCAGTGAAGTAAACATTTACCCTTATTACATACAATTTCATTCTGAACTTGGGACCTCATCAAAAGCAACACATAGTTTTAATTGATGAACCATCTCTCCAGCCCTAACATATACTTTGATTTAATTGGCACGACTTAAAAGAGCTACCTTGGGCTTGCATATACAATATGTAGCAATGATGACAAAGAGACCCTGATCCTGCTTACATCATGCCTTGTCATCTGCTTTCTCAACTTGTTAGTGAAGGCAAAAAGATATTGTTGAGGAGTCTCTATATATAGCCTGACAAGCCATTGTGTTTTTCCCCATTAATTTTGTCTTATAAAGTACTCCATACTTTTACAATTCTCTACTTCTAACCTTTTTAGCTAAGGATGGTACAGGAAGGGTTAGGCCAGTGTATGAATAGGCATTGATTTTTACAAGGAAACAGCCTTCTATGAGTGCACCCCATTCTTGGTCAATCTCTAACACCTTTAGATGTTTGAGCACTGTAAGATTCCTATCAGAGCTGACATCATTCTCACCAGGATTTAATCTTGTTATAGAGCAGTGTCTCTCTGGACTTAGAGCCAAGAAACACTTATTTCTATCATCCAGAAGCTGCTGTTGGACTGGAAGCTGTTTTGTATTAGGCATGCCTGAGAAAGTCTCCCCGTGTTAACAAGGGGCTGATTGGGGGATGCATTACTTCTCATACAATCTATTACTGCTGCATTCTTTCCCATTTCCATCTCTGTTCCAAAATTCATAAAGCATTTATCTTGGATTAGAGCAATTATTTTGTCACCCATAGCCTATAGTGTTCACTGTAATTAGGTGTATAGTCAGATAACACAGCTTTATGGACTATGTAATTAATCACTGCTTGCACGCATTGCCTAGCATCCAACAATGCAGGGCTGACACCAGCCCAACCTCCTGCCTGATGTCTTTCCCCAAGTGTTGTGTAATTCAAAGGGCATTTTCTAAAAAGGCATTGGTCAGCTAAAGTATGGACAATAGAAATAATAGCTATCCTGGTGGCTTTGGAACTCTGCAATATAGTTTTTATTATGAAAATATTTCATACTTTTCAGATACAGATTTTGTGGTAATAAACACATGCATACCCAAATTAAGCACATTGAGTTTCTTTTTATCTTGCTACAGGCATTCTTTGGGAAACAAAACAGAACATTAGAGAATCAGATATACTGTTGCCCCAACCTCCTTTTCTATCTGCAGAAATTACTGGCATCCTGAGCATGAGCTTTGCCTGCCTAGTTTTTAGACTTTAATTCTCTTCCTTGTATGTCTAGACATTGGGAATGGTCTCATTTAAGGTTTTGTTTTTGGTTTTGTTTTTGGTTTTGTTTTTTTACAATGTTTCTAACCAGTTTCATATTGCCCCTTTTGCATCAAACCTGTGTTTCTTAAAGGTTTACCTAAGTTGGGAAATATAGGTCTATTTTCTTCTGTTTCAGTTCATTGTATAAATGTACTTTGCTTTATTTATCCAATCACTGCTTGATAGATATTCACATTGTTTTTCTGTTCCCTTTTCTCTCTCCTCTCTCATTCCTCTCTCCTTTGTTTTGATAGTCTGGCTATTCCAGGCTGGCTTGGAAGTTAGGATCCTCCTACCTCAGCTCGGATTACAGGTGTGCCTAACCTTCCATTTCTTTTTAACACAGCAACATTTTAAGGAAGTCTTATGTATATCGTCCTTGCACACATGTATGAGAGATTCTCTGGGATCAGGATCTTTCAACTTTGTAACGGATCAGAGAGTAAAATGTGTTCTAATTTACATGCTAGGTGGTCTTTGTTATAGCTAGTAACATCTGCCATGCTTGAATGAAAGCAGCCATTTACAAATATGAAAATGAACAGGTATTGTATTTGTTAGTGAAATGCATTTATAAATGCCGACGTTAGAACTTCTTATCATTTACATGTCATTCTAAGACTTCTGGTATTTGACTTTCTCCCTTTAACCTTTGAAAAGTTTGTGAAAAACATTCCTAATGAAAGTGTGAGCTAGGTTCAGCCCATAGACCATAATTTGCCAACCCTGACTCTAAGGTATATACCTATAGGTGGCATTACTGTGTCAAGTGAACCATCATCTTTATGAGGTAGGACAGATTACTCTCCACAATAGATTTAATTCGTTTTATATTCACATTTCCCAGTAGTCCCACTTACCCTTGATAGGATCAGTCTTGGAATACACTGCCAATGTCATTCATGTTAAATGATATTTCAGCTTTATTTTAATAGGCATTTTCAATAAATTAGAAAGTTTACCTTTCTGTATATTCAGGATTAGCAGAGGACATCCTGTATGTTTATTAGCCTCTTGTTTTCACTCTAATATCAATGTGTCAGCTATTCATTCAAGTTTTCTGTTGAGTTGTTTACTCTGTTTTCCTTGCTTCTTACTCTTTTTATATAATCACCATAATGATCTCTTGATAGAAACATCACATTGGCTGTGTCTTAGACTTGTGGCATGTCTTTAATGTACTGCCATTATTTATATAAAATGTGATCAATTTTTTATTAATGTTGGTACTTTTTATATCAAAGAAATTTCCAGGTTAAATTATTTACTCTGAAGTTTTTCATATTTATTTTAAAAGGCCACCACAACTGTTGTAACTCCTACTCCAAAATTTCAAAAGGGTCTAACCTAGTCTTAGTTGAGCCCAATTCCTGCTTTCCAAGGTCTCTTCCCTCCAACTGGTCTACTCTTGAGCTCTTGATCTCTGCCATTCTTGATCTTGTCTTTTAAATCTTGGTCCACAGTTCCCACTGGATGCAAATGCCTAATATCTGCTTACAGCTTTTTTTTTCCCCCCAAAGGTATCAATGTCTTAATCTAAAGGCATAATTGACTGATATAAAATTTTAGGTACCAGTAAGTAATATAAGAGGATTTTCTTGACTCTCTGAAATCAAGCCATTTGGATTGTTGTTGACTTGCCTTGCCAATGCAAGACAAATGAGATTATTATTTCAACACCACATATTATTGATTTGGCATATGGTTCTTATGTTGTATTAATGAAATTTGAGATAATAAGAATGTGGGAGTATTCCAGAAATGTATTATATGTTGAGCTAATGTTTCTCCAGTGACACGAGATTGCAAATGCATTTGCTCGGCATGGGTCTTGTACCACGTAGAGTGACATAATTAAGATAATCTCTTTTATCCTATAATTCTTATAACAACATTTGGAGATATTTCCTCCAAATGCTTTAAATTATGGTCTTTGGAAAGACAAGTGCAGCACAGCGTTGTAAATGGAAGAAGGATCTTGCAGTCTGTGTGGGAGGATGGTTGTAATCAGTGGGAAAGAAGCCAGGGAGCAATAAGCTTGGAGGCAGCAAAAGGCAATTTCCTTGGCCAGATCATGTCAGAACTGGAGGGTGAGTAGGTTTGACGCCCATGCTGGCTGTGATTGGAATCCACCCTCGAGCCCAGGGAACAAGAATGGATGCATCCTGGAGACAGTCCATGCTTCTGCCTGCACGTAAAATGAGTCAGCTCATCCTCTATTGAATTTGCTGTTTTTCAAAATTTTGTAACTGAATGCCTGACAAGTAGCAACTTGAAGCAATGAACATCTTATACTGGATCACAATTTGAGGGAATACAGTCCCTTATGATGGGGAATGCATGGCAGTAAGAATGTAAGGCAATTGGTCACATTGTCATTTATAGTCAGGAAGCAGAGAATGGGCAGGAAATAGATCTTGGGTATAACACCCCAAGAACTGTTTACTTAGTGATCACTTCTTCAGTGACACCTAAAGATTCCACAACCTTCTAAAACAGTGCCACTAGCTGGAAACCAAGTGTTCAAACATATGTGCCAAATGGGAACAGTCCACATTTAAACAACAGCTTTCACTTTCATCTTTTATATCAGAAATTATGTTTGTGTCAGTGTTTACGAGCTAATGACTTGCAAAGAGAAGTCATGTTGGTGACTCTCCCGTTAGTGATACTCTGGTATGGAACGACACTTCCTGCAATTGAGTCATCCAAAGACAGCAGCTACCTGTAGGTTTTTTAAAAGAGGGGAGGAAAGGCTGAGCATGGTGGTACATGTCTGTCAGACTGCCATCAGGGACATTGATTCAGGATGAATTCTGGGACTTCCTGGGAAACCCCAAAAAAGTATAAATAGTGGTCATAGAGAGATGTAGAACCAAAACCAAAACCACTTTACAGAGCATCCTGGAACGAAATTTCTTCCTTCACATAAGAAAAGGACAAGTATACAACTTAAGACCACCAAAAGGAAAAAAGAAATGTCATTTAAGTGTCTTTCTATGGGACAGATGAGAACAGATTTTCCCCTGTCTCTTGGGCCAAGGGTTCTAAATGTCACAAGGCAGCAGCAGCCTGATGAGATAGTAAGTACACAAAAGTCTCGACTCTGAGTCCTAGAAGGAGAGGAGAAAAGAGTCACAGAATGACTTCGAAAGTGGAGTCTGAACAAGGCCAATGCTTAAAACTCCATATGAGGACCAGAATAGGAAGAGTTCACCTCTTTCATGAATCTTATAGTTTTACAGGAGCAATGGAAGCTAGACAGCTCATAATTGCCTGCAATTCCATTCCCAGGAAATTCAACATCCAACATCGGCTTCTGACCTCTGTGGGTACTGCATATATGTGATGCATAAACATACATGCAAGCAAATATTCCTATACGTAAAATAAAATGGATGAACCTAAAAATATTTTAAAGATGAACATGGATGATCATAACAATATAAAGAATTGATACATACTATGTCAAATACTGTAGCTAAGAAAAATACAAAATATAAAGCTGGGGATACAGCTCTTTGTTAGCTGTCTTGCCTATTATGTTTAAGGCCATAGGATTTAATTTTCTGTATCTCCTCCAAATGTGTGACATTAAATACTGACATCATTTTACAGTAGGTAAAATGGTTTTTCTTCATTTTGTCCTTGGTTTCTTTTAGTCTGTTTGGTTTTAATAGTCAAGAAAGTAAAAGATTGGTTTAAGACATGTGCCTCTAGGATCTGAAGGAACAGCTCAGAGATTAAAAGCACTTGCTGCTTTTGTTGAGGGCCCTGGTTCTGTTTCCAGTGTTCTCATGGACAGGCAGGCAGTGGGGCAGGTGTGTATGTGTGGAGGGGTGAGTCCTCACAATTGCAAGTGACTCCATTTCCAGGGTATCTGCCACTCTCTTCTGGCATCTTTAGGCACACCCATGCACACATAGACACATACATATAAACAAGTATCAGTACAATCTTAAAAAGACACTTGCCTGAGAAAACACAGCTAGCAATCATCAGAGCCCTTGATCTGCTCCAGTTGGAGTTAACTGTTGAGCTTTTACCTGACTGAATTCAAAGCCTTCATACTTGTCCTGTGCTTCTAGAGAATTTAAACTGATTCTGAGGAGAAGGAAGATATGAATGGGTAAAGACATAGCATTTGTAGGACAGTGAAAATATTTCATATGATAGGTACTGTATTGGTTGGCTGCTTTGACATTTGTCCAAACTCACAAAAAAAAAAAAAAAAACAAATCACCAGGAGAGTAAACCCTAACATATACTCTGGGTTTTACTTGAGCCTGATATGCTAAAGTAGGATTGACAGAACTTTTGCTGTATCACTTTGATGGCAGATGCCAAAGATTGTGTGTATGTGTGTGTGTGTGTGTGTGTGTGTGTGTGTTTATGAATGGGGTACATGAGAGATCTTAATGTCTTTCTTTCTTTGCAAGCCTAAGAGTGCGCTTTCTGTTATTGGTAGGGATGAGAGTATTGGAGCTTTTGTCATTATTTTGGTTTGGTTTGGTTTGGTTTGGTTTAGGGGCACAGGATTTTACTCTGCAGGAACTCACGATAACCTCACATTTATGATCCTCCTACTGCAACCTCCCTCACGCTGGAAATGCATATCTGAGCCACTATATTTTAAAACAATTTTAAGAAAATTTATTTTATGTTTATGAGTGTTTTGCACACACACACACACACACACACACACACATCTGAGTCCTTTGCAAGAGCAGCAAGTGCTCTTAACCACTAAACATTCTCTCCAGCTCCCTCTAAATGTCTTCTTAAAGAAGAATGAAGAAAGCAGACATGAGCACAATGGAGAAAATAAATAGGCAGCAGCAGGTGGCCTTGTGATGCCATTGCCAGCCCACCCAGCATCAGGACAAAATTTGTTCTCTCTCTCTCCTTCCTTCTATATCTTTTCTTATGTAGCCCAGGCTGACTGTGAACCTCTTGCCTGCACCACTAGGATAACAGGTGTGTGTTACTTTGGGCTTATGCAATGCTGGGGTGGGGGGAACTAGATAATCTCCCTACTAATTGGGCTGTTAGTACTTTCTACCTCCTCAATATGAAAAGTTAGCTTTTCTAGCCAGACCTCATCGTTAAGTATTGGACAGCATGTTGCTTCCCAGACTTTATTCATAATTGAAAATTAACATCAAAGAAACCACAGACCATAAGTTGTTGAACTAGTTTCAGCCTGTTCGGAGCTGAGCTCCACATAAGTCTTGATTGTAAGAGTACTGGAAGACTGGAGATGGAATAGAAATAAACCATCCCTCAGTTTTCAAAGTCTCTCCTCTCCCCATTTTTACCCCTGTTTTGGCCTCTGTTTCTTATTAAATATTTCAGAAAATTATTCTTTGCATCTTTCTTGAAACTGTTGCTTGATTTTGCTCTTTGAAATGTAGTCATAGGAATGTTTTCTTATTACCTCCTTGTCTGTGCTGAATGTGGAATAGGCACTCTGGGTAGAGAATTAGGAACATTTTTCAGTTTTATGGGAAATTGGCTGAAGCGTATCAGATGCATGCCATGAATAAAGTACTTGGTCCCTAAGACAACGGACTACCTTCACTCTGCTTACCCTCTCTGGAGAAGCAGAAGAAGAGAAGAGTGGGGTTTTGCTGGTTATTTATTCTGCTTTGTTTTGTTTTCAGTATAGGAAATTGAATCCAGGCGCCAGTACCTGCTAATAAGCATGCTACTGAATTGTAACTCCATGTCTCCTCTTACTTTTTATTTTCAGATAGAGTGTCACTAAATTGTCCAGGCTCGATTTGAACTCATTCTATATGTAGCCCAGAAAGGCTTTGAACATTAGCTCCTCCTGCCTCAGATACTAGAGCAGTGGTTCTCAACCTTCTTCATGCTGCGACCCTTTAGTACAGTTCCTCATTCTGTGGTGACTCCCAACCATAAAATTCTTATGTTGCTACTTCATGACTGCAATTTTCCTACTGTTATGAATTGTAAGGTAAATATCCATGTTTTCCAATGGTCTTTCAGCCCTGTGAGAGGGTTGTTTGATTCCCAAAGGGATAGTTTCCTTTGGGAAATTACTCTTCCTAAAATGGGAGTAATACTGCAGAAAGCATGAATGTGTCTTAAACCAGAAGTAGCGAGGGTGGGGTGGGGGTGGGGTGATCTTGACTGGTTGGAAAAGTTTATAAGATAATCTGTTGTCTTTTTTTTTTTAATTTTATTTTTGATACTTTATTTACATTTCAAATATTTTCCCTTTCCAGGACTCCCCTTTGGTCTGATGTCTTCTGACAAATTTTATGGGAAAGGCTCTGCAGATTAGTTTTTAAAATGTCCCACCTTTCAAAAACAAGGGGGTTTGTGAATGAACATTTTAGCCATTTAAGAGTCTTAGTTGATTGAACACACACTGGGCAGTCCTCTGCTGTATATGTGTCGGGGACCTCATATCAGCTGGTGTATGTTGCCCGGTTGGTGGTCCAGTGTTTGAGAGGTCTCGGGGAGGGGGGGGTGTTCCAGATTAATTGAGACTGCTGGTCCTCCTACAGGGTCGCCCTCCTCCTCAGCTTCTTCCAGCTTTCCCCTAATTTAACCAGAAAGGTCGGCAGCTTCTGTCCATTGGTTGGGTGCAAATATCTGCATCTGACTCTTTCAGCTGCATCCATTTCAGGATGGGGGAGGGGATAAAAATCTGGAGTGTAAATAAACTTTTTAACATTTTAAAAATTAAACTTTTTAAAAATTAATTAATTAATTTTAAAAAAGAGTCTTAGTTGAGAGGCTGTCAAGATGTCTCATAGGTAAAAGCACTTGCTGCCAAGCCTGATGAGCTGAGTTTGATTCCCAGGACCCATATGATGGAAGATGAGAACCAGCTCCCTCGTGATGTCCTCTGACATCTGCACGTAGACTGTGGTTCATGCACATCCACACACTCACACAATAAATAAATGCCAGTTTTCACAAAACCTATCTTATTTGAAATCTCCTGTGATGCCCATTTCCACCTGGAAAGTTCTGTTCTCTGTTTCCCAGCCCCTGGTTATCGAGGATCCTTGATGCACCACAGACCACGGTGGAGGCCTTTATAACTTTCTCTCCACTTTGTCGCTGGACTTATTTGTTTGTTTGTTTTATAGCACTTGACGACTACTGCGTTTCTTTTAGAAACTTGTTGCTTACATCCCCAAGTTTTCCCCTGCATCTCTGACAATGCCTTTTCTGTACTGCGTTTGCTCTCCTTCTGAGACCCGAATGTTTCTGTTTCCACTTTTCACCACCCACAACCTTGGTATATCAAGTCACTTCACGTTTCTGTTTTCTGAGGAAGGAGGTAGTCCTGTCTCCGATTCTGTTAGTGAACCAGACAGCATGTTCCTTAATACCAGAACCCATTTCTTCCCATGGTATTTCTCATGTTGTTTTGGTATGGGACCTTAAACATAGTTTTGTGTTTATTTCTTTATTTATTGTCTTGTTATGTGTATATGCATATGGAACGGTGTACATATAGCAGTCACAGGCTAATCCAAAGGAGTAAGTTCTCTTTTCCTACCGCATGGCTCCTAAACTCAGGTCGCCTACTTTTGTTTCAGTTTTGTTTTGTTTTTTCCTTTCCCCAAGTTACATCCTATCTGGCTGCCTTATAAGTCCAGGCAACCCTCGTGCCTTAACCGCAGAAATGATGAGCTTGGAGGCATGACCCACATGCAGGGCTTCACTTTTGTTTCTTATTAATTTATTTTTTCCTATCTTCTTATGATTTTGACAGTGTATGAGAACAAACCCGTGTTTTTGCACGTGTTAAACAAAGCCTTGTTATGATTTCAGTCATTTAGTTAGTTGCTTCAGATTGAACTGAGCATGGTGTCCGCCACCGAGTCTGGCCACTTCTTTGGATTTTATAGAATTTACAAGTTTTTTACTTCCATCATTATTTGAATTATTTTGTTTACTTGAGTAAACACTCTCATTATTGCCCTCATGTACCTTTTCCATCCTGATTTATTACTTTCCCTACAAATATTTCTCTTTAAAACTTACAATTGTGTTTTGTTGATTTATGTGCTTTGGATAGGGACTCTGGAGTGTATCTCTCCCTAGTAACCACCACTTCCTTTAATAGTACATAGCAATGACAGAAGTCTTCATTTGATTTAGTTTGTCTTTGCATCTTCCCCTTGGAAACCTAAATGCAGAGCTAAATGACATACATTCTTATTTTGTATTCAGGCCTCTAAAGGCCCCAAGAAAAAAATATGGGGACATTTCAGGTAAAAACTGAGAAATTTGTTTTCTTGAAATTTCCCCCCTATCCTGTGAAAAATCTACACCAGTGGTTCTCAACCTCTTGGTCATGACCACTTTGAGATTGCATATCAGAAATCCTACATATCAGATACTTACATTGTGATTCATAACACTAGCAAAATTACAGTTATAAAGTAGCAACAAAATAATTATATGGGTGAGGGTCACCATAAGATGAGGAACTGTATTACAGGGTGGAAGCAATAGGAAGGTTGAGAACCACTCTCCTACACCGATTTCCGTGTGTAGGGAAAGGAGGATTATTTTTAATGGAAAAGTATCTCTTTCACTCAAGAAGCTGAGGCAGGATGATCATGAGCTACAGAGTCAGCCTTGCAGTAAAAGAAGAAAAAGAAAAGAAAGTCATTTCTCAGGAATTGAAGAGATAGTCCAACAGTTAAGAGCATATATTTCTCTTGAAGAGACCCTGTGTTTGCTTCCCACTACCACTTTAGGTAACTCACAACCACCTGAACTTGGACTACAGGGGATTCCAGCATGAACTTCTGGCCTCTATGGGAACCTGTACTCATGTGCGAGAGAGAGAGAGAGAGAGAGAGAGAGAGAGAGAGAGAGAGAGAGAGAGAGAGAGAGATTAATATTTTTTATTAAAATATTTATGAAAGAAAAGGAACTTTCCATATGTTTAACACTTAGGGGCCACTGGAACTCTTTCTAGGAAAAAAAAAATGTGTGAGGGTAAGATCTAGAGGCTCTGCAGACTTCTGTATGGCATCTTGTGAGAAGAGTTCCTTTTGATTCATTGCACCCAACCAGCTTCTGGAAGCCATTGTCTAGTGCTTCTAATTCTGAGCATCACTGCCAGAATTCTGTATCTCCCTGTCTTTTTCTCTGTGTATCATTTAGGAAGGCAGACCAACAAAGTAGAGTGTTAAGCTGTATATTTTTCCTTTAGCTCTGTAAACATGCTTTCCTGTGAAGTGTTCATCTCTGTCACCAAGTAACAAATTGCCTCCATGTTAGTGGCTTGTTACAGCCACACTAGTATTTAAGCACAGCTTAGCTAGGTACAGCTTAGGGCCTTATCAGCTTGTGATTTTGGTGTCAGCCTAGGCTTTGTTCTCATCTGAGAGGTGACTGGGAAAGGTTGTCCTTCCAAGCTGATGCTTGCTACATTGCTTGGCATGTTGCTGGTAGAAACTCTTGTAATGATAAGATTGAGGTCTTGGTGCATGTCTTATTTAGAGTTTGTATTGCTTCAGTGAAGCACCATGGGCAAAAAGCAAGTTGGGGGGGGTGTTTATTCACTCTATACTTCCACACTGCTGTCCTTCACCAAAGGAAGTCATGACAGGAACTCAAACAGGGAAGGAACCTGGGAGCAGGAGCTGATGCAGAGGCCATGGAGGGGTGCTGCTTACTACTGGCTTGCTCTCTCTGTCTTGCTCAGCCTAATTTCTTATAGAACTCAGGACTACTAGCCCAGGGATGGAACCACTCACAATGTACTCAGCTCTTCCTCACTGATCATTAATTGAGAACATGCCCTACTGCTGAATCTCATAGAGGCATTTCAAGTTGACATGAAACCAACCAGAACAGGGTCTTATTGACTGTTGAGAAGAAGCTACCATCAAGACACAGAAGCTTCCCAAAGTTACCAGACTTGTGGCTTGAGGGACAGAAAGAAGCCCATAAGGGAGCTTGTTTCTTTACCACCAGCAGCAGTATTCTCAATGCAGTCTTTGTAAGACAAAGTCTTCTGTTGTTTTATTTTCTGAGACAGGGTTTCTCTGTGTAGTCCTGGCCATCCTGGAACTCCCTCTGTAGACCAGGCTGGTCTCGAACTCACAGAGGTCCATCTGCTTCTGTCTGTCTCTGCCTCCAGTGCTGTGATTAAAGGTGTACACCACCACTGCCTGGCATAAGACAGAGTCTTAATGAAAACCCATAATGGGAGTCATCCTATCAATGCTTCTATTATCTGTTAGAAACAACTCAGATTTTCCATTCGCACTCAACCGGAATGGATGCTATAGGAATGTGACTTCTGGGCCATGAAGAGTCAGGTGTTACTTGACTCTTCTTAACAAGGTTCCTCAGAATTCCTTCTCTTCATTCTGATAAAACATTCTTCCAAAGACCAAACAGCTTTTTTCTCAAAGACCTCAAAACTAAAGGTTATATTCCTTTCCCAAATCAAGAAAGAGACTGTAAAAGAAAGATGATATAAAAGTATCTTTTTTAGCCAATAAATAAATTGGTTTAATTATCAAATGATTGAGTTCATCCCATACAATGGTCTCTCACAATATCTGTCAACCCAGCACTGTCCTTAGAGCCTGGCTCATTCTTTGTCATAGAGGTGCCTTGGAGGATGATTAGCAACATCCCTGACTCATGCCTACCAGAAACTACATGAGCTCCCATTTTTGTGCTTATATCAGGTTCATATGACTCCAGATATTTTTGCCAAGTGTCTCTAGATGGGGGGGGGTTGTGCATAATTAGTTTCAGGTGGGATATGTTCCTAGAGGATCTTTCCCCAGGTTTCCATGACAGAGACAGTGGACATCTCCTGATTGTGATGACATTTGTGAAGTGTTACTTCCTGGAACCACATTGAGGGTGAAATTGGTAAGTGCACAGCTCTTAGTCTTTCCAACTTCATTCAAGGCAGGAAAAAATTGAGAACTAGCTTTGGTTGTAGTTTCTGCATGCCCAGGTTGTTTCATCTGTTAAGACAGGGTTATTTCACACAGGTGACTAAGATAAGGGTATTCTAATCACAGTGTTTTGTTTGCAAAAATTGCATCTCAGTCCATAGAAATTCCCCTTTCTCCCCCCTTAACAATGTATCTGTTTCTTGAAATATCTGTACTTACTATTGCCAGTTTCAGGATGTTTCCTTTCACAGAAGAGTGAATAAAATTTTGCAACCATTATAATAGTTTGTAAAACATTATTTGGGTTGTGTGGGTGTGAGGGATACTGAGGTTTGAACCTTTGGCATCAAATATGTTAACCACACACTCTTCTACTGAGTAATACATCCAGCTCCTTCATAATAAATACTTTGTAAAATAAAATTTGCTTAAAAAACAGTTGCTTGTGTCCATTTTTCTACTTGAACATAAAATCCAGTTATCCAGCACCTGGAAATGATAGCAAAATGTAGGCAACTAGAGTGGGCCATGTTTCGCGATCCAATTTATACAATGCGGTTTGTATAAATGACCCCATACAACTCAATTATTGGCACCCATGCAAAATGATTTCCCTGTATTTTTGCTTTATTGTGTAATGTTTTTCATTCACGATGAGGTAGGATTAAGCCATGCCAGTTCTTCAGTCACAACCTGATGATTTCTTTTATTTTGTAAACATCTGCAGTCATGAACTTTCCTGTTGAGGTCATTCTGCTATTGGGCATATGAATTGAGATTTATTCTGCAACTAGAGTCTTAACATAGAGACCTGTTAACAACAATCTTTTGCTACAATAGAAATCAGCTTGGCAATGTGAATCCCTTTACATCCCAGGGCTTTAATGCAAAATAAAATCAAAGATGTATTATACCTTAAAGTGCTGTTCAGACCATGAATACATTTGTTCTTTTGGTTTGAAAATTGTTGCTGAACCAATTATTTTTGGAAACTCTCAGAAACCATGCACCATATTATCCCAATCAGTAATGTGTTTCTTTCTCTGAGAGCTGAAAAACTTAGGGCATTGAACTCAGTGAGGAGCAGGCAATAATATTATTTACCATCTCTATATCTCTTTTTTCTCCCCTCTGATAGTTAGCAACTCTATTTCCTCCTTCCAGTTACTAAGATACAGACTCACTATCCTATCTTTAATGCTTTGAATGGCTTTTAATATCCAGAATGTCCATAAATGCAGACATTCCTGGTATGCATCTGGTTTTTGTAGCTTATGCTGCCCTTGAACTTATTATGTAGCAAAGGATGACCTTTAATTTGTAATGCTTCTGCTATTATCTTTCAAGAGGTAGTATGACAGGCATGTACCACCATTCACGGTTTATCACATGTTAAGGATCAAATCCAGGTCCTGGTGCATGCTAGGCAAATATTCTATGAAAAGAGCCATGTTCTCATCATTTCTGCATACTTTCTTCAAAGAATTCTTGTTTTGGTGATGGTATATGTGGTCCACCTTTTTTCCAGGTTTTTTTTTTTTTTTGAGAAATTCATTCGTGTATGCAAAGTCTTAAGAAGATGCCAATGTCTTCGTTTTGATGGCATCACCTGGAGTGTTCTTGTTTTTGACCGACATCCCTCTGCTAATGGTGGTTTTCATGGCATGTTAAAAGGGAAGAAGGTAGTCTATGGACATGTGTGAGAAGAGATGAGTTATACACAGGTCTCTTTAGGGAACTTCTCTAACACGTAGTAATTAAAGTGAAAGCACAGTGTATTCTGAGACCACAAGAAAAGACCAACACAGGTGGAAGGGACAGTTTCTGCTTAAAGAAGTAAGAGTCAACTTTTAGGACTTTTGGAAATTTTTTATATAGTGAAAATTTGAGCACTATAACTTGAACCAAATGTATGAATGAGCATGTTCTTTACAGGATGTACTTTGATTGCTTTCCTCCTCCTCCTCCTCCTCCTCCTCCTCCTCCTCCTCCTCCTCCTCCTCCTTCTCCTCCTCCTTTTGAGACAAGGTCTTACTATGTAGCCTTTACTGGCCTGGAACATATTATTTAGAACAGGCTAAACTTGAACTCATTTAGATCCACTTTCTTCTGCCTCCTGAGTGCTGGGATTCACAGAGTGCAACCAGTCTGGCCCCAGCTGTTTTTCTAAGGAAGGATAGAGGGCTAATATGCTATTGTCCTAAAGTTCTGGAATAGAAGCTAAACAATATCAAAGCATATAGCACCTGAACGTAGCCCTAAAAATGTGTCAGCTTTAATTACTGACTTGCTTAGTGATTTGCCTTTCTTCTCATTTAAATATCTGCTTCCTTAAAGCCCCCTTCCCAACCCACCATGCTATCCAGCCTCTCACACTGCTTCTTTTCAAGAAGTCACCTTTTGGAAAACAGAGTTGAACAGGATTGAGGTGTTCTGCTGCCAGCAGGAACCATGTTCTTCATATGCCAAGGCCCATGAGAACAAGAGGAAGCTTTTCACAGTTGCACTCACTTTTCCCTTGCCTGCAAACACAGCATGTGAGTTGTATTTTAGTTGAGGTTAAATGTTAATATTTTCCTCTCTTCGGGGCTAATGTTTCTTTCCTTTCTCAGTTCACATTTTCCCCCAGAAACCACGAGCACTGGAAGGTCTTTCAATAAATTTCTTTTCAATTGCACATGAGCAGATCTGTCTTTGTCAAGATGTCATCAGGCCATGGTTTTATCCACTGGCAACATGGAATGATGCCATTACTTCTCATTTCCATGGCTTCCTTCTCAGCCAGCAAGATAGCTACTTATAGGACATTAATTTCTGGAGCTGAAAAGATGACTGGATAGTAAAAGGCACATGTTGCCCTTCCAAAGGTCCTGAAAATGGTTCCCAGAACCCACCTTCGGTGGTTCACCATCTCCTATAACTCCAGCTACAAGGATCTGATGCCCCTTTCTTGCCTCTGTCTTCTCCTGTACTCATATGACATATACTAACATAAATGCATACAAATATGCATATATTTTAAAAATAATATTAATTCTTCTGTTTAATTTTTTGGCAAAATTAAGATTCTAATGGGAAAGAAGAATATGTAACAGACTCTTTAAGGAGTTGTGCTTTTCAATTTTATTATAGTCAGTGATCTCCTAATATCACCAGAATTGACAATTCCTACTTCTAAAAATTTCATTAATATTCTTTGTTGTATATGAAAAGAATTTCGTAATTCCTGTGAAATTTATGATGTGAGAACAGAGTCCCCATAAATATTTTTTTTCCTCTCACTGTTATATTATCCAGACAGTCAGTAACATACTTTTGAAATTACCCGGTATAGCCCCAATGATGAATTTTCCTTTCAGAAATGAAGCATACTTTTTTATAGAAGATTAATTAACTGGTGAAGTAAAAGAAAATTTTAGAGAAATGATATAATAATTTGAGATGCAATTGATTCTTGGCTTATTCATAGAAAATATCTGATTTTAGAAATGTGTCTTTGTCTTTTTTGCCAAAAGCTTATAATTCTGAATGAGTAAATAGGTAAAATATGCTGGTAATTTTGGTACTTTAACAGAGTAATGGAGAAATTTCTGATGTTAACATTAAGGGTATTATTATTGTTATTATTATTATTATCATTATTATTTCGTCCCTTTGTCTGCTTATACAGTCCAGGATCCCAGCCAGGGAATGATGCCACCCACAATGAGCAGGTAGTCTCAACTCAATTAATGCAATCAATATAATGCCCATCTCCCAGATGATTCTAGATTCTATCAAATGACAAGTAGCCATCACAGATAGGGAATAAAGTGTAAAATGTCTTGTGTATAGACTATATGATGACCCATGAATGAATATATATATATATATATATATATATATATATATAGAGAGAGAGAGAGAGAGAGAGAGAGAGAGAGAGAGAAAGAGAGAGAGAGAGAGAGAGTAAAAAAAACTTTATGAAAAATAAGATGTATTATTTGGAATTTGGCAGAGCAAATAAAATTGGGGAATGGTAATTCTTTAGATATCATAAGAGGATCACAATTAGTGAGAGAATATAAAGTAAAACCTAGCATGAATAAAATGCTTATAATCTCCACTTTAGTAGATTGAGAACTTAGTGCTAGGGATAAAGGATATCACAAAGCTGGACTGGATGTGGCAGTATATGGCAGCAATATTCCCTGTATGTATGCAGAAAGTAGAGGGAATTGAAAGGCTAATGAGTTCAAGGAGGGACAGAAGTACATAGTGAGACTGTGTCTGGGAGGGGAATGAGAAGGGAGGTCTGCAAGACCTTGGAGGGGAGGATAACCTTATGTTTGAGTATCTTTTAGTCATTTACATACACACATTTTTATGTGTATATGCATGTGTGTGTGTATAAAATGCTCATGTGTATGCTCTGAGGACTGTATCCTGTGATATCCACATACACACAAGCACATATACAAAATAAATTGGTGGAAGATTATACAATGTATAAATCTATGACATTCTTAAAACTGATAAAATTAAATTAAGGAATAGAGCCTGACAGTTTGTCACTGATCTAGGTTCAATAATTGACTTTGATTAGGATACTATTACATAAAAATAGCAACTGTTACTCAATAGAAGTGACTTAAGAGTTCAGCTGGACAAAGGTTTCATGTGGCTCTACCACACAACAGCTATTGCGCTAAAGATGGAAAGAGGTGTAATAAATAAATAAATAAATAAATAAATAAAAATAAAATTAAAAAAAAAAAGGTGGCTATTAAAGTCTTGCAGAAACCTGTGGGTATGAGTATAGTTTGAATCTAGATATTGTTTGAAGTAATTTTCTGATTATATTATAAGTGATTTAAATGCATTTGACTGTTAGCTGAGTTTATTTAAGTAAATGCATTTAATTTGTATAACATTTTAAACATCACTTATAAAACTTAAGGGGAAAGTCTATCCTTAAAGCCACTGTTACATAATAACTATGGATGTAACTACTGTTATCGATAGACAACCCTATGTTTGAGCATCTTCTAGTCATTTACATACACACATTTTATGTGTATATGCATATATACGTATAAAATGCTCATGTGTGTGCTCTTAGGGACCTAACCTGTGAGATCCACATATACACAAAACACATATGCAAAATAAGATGAAGAAAAAGCAGTTCTTTAGGGTGTTGGAGTCTGTAAAACTCTTAAAGTACTGAAATTTACTTAATTTTGCCTTTCTTCATATCTTAAACATGTGATCAATGAATTATTTTGTGTCTGTTTCTTTTTTTTTTTTTTTTCTCTTATGACAAGCAATTCAGAAAAACAGCTGGAAAAATACTGATGATTTTTACTGGAACATTTATGTTTCTAAAATAGGTGTCTATTAAGGTCATTACTGTTTTGTTATTAAATTATCAGACAGTAAATGGCAATTCTTTTTAAGGCTCTGGAGAAATAAGCCTATAGCTGTCTGAAGAAAGAGAGTAATGTGACTATCTCACTTTCAAAAATGGAACAAGTGTTAATCAGCTTTATATCACTATAATAAAGTATAAGAGACAACCAATGTAAAAAAAAAAAGAGGAAAGGTCTCACCCTATAGTTTTGGGAATTTCTTTGCATGGTTGGGCAGACTCTTTTAGTCCATGCTCTTGTCAGCATACCATAGTGAGGAACACATTGTGAAGTAAAGCCATTCAATTCATGGCAGACAGGGAACGGGCAAAAGGGAGAGAGAGAGAGAGAGAGAGAGAGAGAGAGAGAGAGAGAGAGAGGCAGAGACAGAGAGACAGAGACAGACAGGCAGAGAGAGGGAGAGGTTGAGGGAGGAAGGAGAGAGATGAGAGAGACAGAGAGACAGAGTGAGGGAGGGAGGGAAGAGGAGGAGGAAGAAAAAGAGGAGGAGGAGGAGGAGGAGGAGGAGAGGATTCTCACTATACTCAAAGACCTCCATTAGGCCTTACCCTTTAAATACTTTACCACGTTCCAATAGTAGCACAAGCTGAGGACCAAATTCTAATACATAGCTCTTCATGGGCTATTTCTGGTCTAAATTACAGCAGCAAGATAAGGAGATGCCTTGAATGTGTTATTTGAGTTACATTCATATATTTTTTTTGTTTTGTTTTTGTTTTTCGAGACAAGACATTAACATCTTGTGGTCCTCTTCAAAACACTCCTGGTGTGGGCATATATGTTTCTTGGTGCTATTCTATGGACCAAGACCCATAGGGTTATATTTTTTGTTTTGTTTTGTTTTCTTAACCATGCACTGGGACCATTGTAACTCCAAGAGGTCTTCTGCATTTCCTTCCATGACACACTTTTCAGGCTCACCCAAGGTCCTCTCACTACATGTCAGACCACTTTTAAAAAGTTTATTTATTTATTTGACTTTTTGTGTATGAGTGTTTTGCATTCGTGTGCTTATGTTCATGGAATGTGTGTCTATCGACCTCAAAGATTAAATGAGGGCATTCAATCTTTTGGAACTGGAGATGCATAGTTGTGAGCAGCTATATGGGTGCTGGGGGCTGAACCCAGGTCCCTTGCAAGAGGGACAAATGCTCTTAACCTCTGAATCATCTCCTGAGACCCCATCCCTGTTTTTAAGAATAAGACTAATTAATTTGTATATCGGTTCATTTTTTATAAGATTTCTTTATTTTGTGTATGTAAGTACACTGCAGCTGTCAGACATACCAGAAGAAGGCATCAGATCCCATTGTAGATGGTTGTGAGCCACCATGTGGTTGCTAGGAATTGAACTCAGGACCTCTGGAAGGGTATTCAGTGCTCTTAACCTCTGAGCCATATCTCCAGCCCATATCAGTTCATTTTTAAAGGTCCAATAAGTAAGCCTCTATGACACCTGCCAAGATGAAGTCCTCTAAATTTTCTTGCTACCTTTGGCAAATACTAACAGGTATGTCCAGCTTTTTTTCACACTGACACGATGTTGTCATCTCTAAGACTCACTCTCAAAAAACTGTGCAATCAAGTTACTTGCAAAACAAACAAACAAAAACAAAACCCCAAACAAATATAATTTTAAAGTAAACTTACAATTCAGTGTTGGACTTCCTTTATAGCCATGCCGGCATCTCTCGCCACAGGTTGGATACAGCTGGACTATTAGAAGCAAAGTCTAGGTCTTATACTTGATGGGAAGGGATTATACAAAGCTTATGAGGCATCACCTCAGTGTATGCCTACTAAAGGAGATGTGAATAGGAAAATCAGAGGAAAGAGGTCAGAAAATGGTGGAGACAGCTTTTCATGCTCGTTTATAATTATGCTCAGCTCTGCCCTGCTCTCAGGGCTGTATTTGAAGTCCACGTTTATGCCTTCAGAGCCCTCCTTTCTGAATCCCTCCCCCAGCATTGCTATTACCCAGGCTGAGCATAGGGATTTGGGAGGGCTGCCAGCTACACAGGCTGTCTCTCTAGGCTGTGTTATATAAGCCCTAGGCCTCTTCAATAGCTTTGCCTGTCTGTGTCTAAGCAGAGAATAGATACAAAAGCCTTGTTCAAGGAGAAATAAACAAATAAAAAAATGCCCATATCATTAAACATGTTTCCTTGAATATAAAATGTAGACTTTTTTTCTGTCTTCAAAACGACACAGCAGTGAATTAGTACTTGGGAGATTTTTCTTCTTTCTTCTACCCAATGCTTGTAACTAGCGAACAAATACAATATACTGTATAATTATGAAGCAAGTGCTAAGTTATGGTTCTGATGTACCCCTGCACCAATCAGTGTATGCTTGTATTCTGAAGGACACAACTGACTCCAAGGAAAATTAATAAACATCTTCCCCACCACTGGATTCATGTCAGGCTTTCACAGAAGCCTGTTTTTATGGGAGGATCCTTGCTGCTTTTGCTGTTGAGTTACTGCTTCTTCTTTATCCTGGGATGGTCAGCTTATAGACATGAGCAACCTTTCACATTGCAACAACACATTGCTGCCTACAAAGTTCATGACTGAACAACATGCAATTGACTTACAAAAGAAATAATTCTTTGTAAGACTCATAATATTTTAGTAAGTTTTTGGTTTTCATTGGGTTGTTTTCATAGCTAACCCCAGCAGGCTGTGGGCTGTGAGTTAGAGACATCTTAGAATCTGTGTATCTTTCTACATCTTTCCCATTCCTCACAAGTACATGAGGCAGCTGTGTGCTTAGAGCAGTGGTAGGCCTACATTTCCACTTGTCTTGTGTTTGATTCACTGTCACAAAGTAAACACTAATGGAAAGGCTGGCAATTCCCAGATTAAGAGCAGTAAGACTTGCCGTTGCCTGATACCTGTCTTTTGGTGCCCAAATTGTGACTGTGTGTCTTCTACAAAGTCAACAAGGAAAGGGAGTTGTCTAGGACTCTATATTAGTGACTTCTCTGCTGCTGTGAAAAAATATCATAGAAATAAGCAACTGAAGGCAGAAAGGATTTATATGGGCTTATGGTTCCAGAGGGATGAGTCCATCATGGCAGGGAAGCATGGCAGCAGGCAGCAGGCATGGCAGCTGGAGTTAGAAGCTGAGAGAGAGAGCTAACTGGAAGTATGGAGAGGCTGTATAATCTCAGTGTCCCCTGGTAATATATTGCATCCATCCAACCCTACCAAACAGTACCATCACCAAGTGGGACTCAATTATTCAAATACCAGAGCCTATGGGGGGCATTTCTCATTCCAACCACCACAGATACTGATCCATTCATTGGTACTCTATCATCCCTTAAAGACCTCAAGCCCCACTCAGTAGCAGCTTCCCAGGAGCTAAAATTTCAGCCTGGGGTTGGAGTGCAACCTTCCACGGAATTGAGTATGTGGTCTCAGACCAGCAACTCTGATTTTAGTCTGCTTTCCTGTTTATAAAAGCATTTCTTTGCAGTTCTCAAGTGCTCTGCACTCTGTGTAAAGAATGACATGTTCCAGTGTGTTTAGTAGAAGACTGGAGGTGGTGAGCTGGTACTGGCGAGTTGAAAGTTTTTTATGACAGTCTGAATAGACCAGCTGTTCTTTCGTTAGAGATTTCTCCCTCTGGGGAATGACATCTTTCGTTATCTATGCAGTGTGCAAACCGGAATTCACTACCTGGAAACAAAGCAGAATATTGCCAATTGACATCTATTTTGTTGCGTTTAAATCCACCAAGAATGTAACTTTGTTTTAAAATGGTCTACATAAGGCAAAGGGAACATATTTTTATTGCATAAACCAATACTCACAAATTGAACGCTCCAATATAACCAACACTCAGGTTTAAAAAGAAAATCAAACACCAGCATCTCCTTAGAGAAGAGCTCCTCAGACTCCCCTGTACAATAACGACTGTCTTCACATCTTATCTTCTTAGCTCACCTTTTCTTGTCTCTTGTCTTTTCGGTCTCTTCTTTCCATTTTCCTCTCTTCCCCTCCCTCCTTTCTTCCTCCCTTTTTCTTCCCTTTTTTTTGTGGGTTTTTAAAATATATAACCTTGGCTAATATTGGCCATGTTGCTACCTCAAGGTGGCCTCCAATTTTTTACAGCCCTCTGGCCTCAACCTCCTAAGTGCTGAGATTATAGATATGAGCCATCCTGGCAATCTTGTGTACTCTTCTGCCTGGCATTCAACCTTTTATTTGTAAAGTCTGTATTCTGTTATTGATGAAAGTATTGTAATCATTCATTCTGGAGTCACATTCCATTCAGAGGATGTGGATGTCTTGTGATTCATTATACTGACAGTCAGTATCTAGGTGGTTGCTAGATATTAACTACTATGATTATTCTAAACTCCACTTTTGAATGATCACATAGGAGCATTTCTCTGAGGGATAAATCAAGGAGTCAAGTTGTTGAGTCACAGGATTCATTTATGTTAGGAATTTGTGAGTTCTGCTAAATACTTTTCTAAAATTGGTTTAGCTTGTGGTCCCATGAACTCACTGTCAGAGCTTTCTCTGTACCATATTCAGTGTAGCCATTCTAGAGGCTGTATAGTTGATATCAATGATGTTTTGAGTTGTTCTGAGACAGGATTTCTTTATGTAGTACTGGCTGACCTGGAAATTGCTATGTAGATCAAGCTGCTTTTGAAGTCAGAGACCCTCCTACCTCTGCTCCCCTAAAATGGGATTAAAGACATGAATCATCATGTCGAGCCAACAGTAGACTTTAAAATACTTATTGTAATATTTTTTTTTTTTACTTATGTGTAGGTGTGTGTGTATGCATGTGGATATATGCACATAAGAGCAGGTGTCACCAGAGACCAGAGGCATCATCCCATTGGAGCTAGCATTACTGAGCCAATTGATTGACATGTGTGCTAGGAACTGAACTCAGATCCTCTGAACGAACAGAAAATGTTCTTAGCGATTAAGCCATTTCTTTAGCCCTCACCAATAGACTTTTTCCATTAGTGTATTTATTTATTTACTTTAAATCCTGATCTCAGCCCCCCTCTAGGTTCCCCTACTTGACACCCACATACAGCCCCTCTCCCCATCTCCTCTCCCCATCTCCTCTCCCCTTCTCCTCTGAGAATAGATTTTAACTTATGTGTCTCTGATATAATCCAGTTGAAGATCTATTTAAGGGATAGCCATTTGCAGTAACTTGGTGGAATGTCTACTTTTCTACCATTTACCATTGTAGTACACCATATCAGCCCTTTGAGTTTGATACTTAAATAGGAGTGTGCTACCATTTTGGGCTCAGCCATTTCTTTTGAGATTTTGTTGTTGTTGCCATATGGGAATATATTCATCTATACATGTTCATCTATATGTGTGTGTGTGTGTGTGTGTGTGTGTGTGTGTGTGTATACGGAAGTGAGAGTGGAGTTATAGATGGTGAGATACCGTGTGGGTGGTGGAATTGGGATCTATGGAATCTATGTCCCTGGGAAGATCAACCAGCATTCTTAACCTCTGAGCCATCTCTCCAGCCTCTCAGAGTAATTTTCATTAATGAATATGCTTGGCATCTACAAGAGCTCCCTCTCTAATCATAGTACAACAGAAGATGACTGTAAGAAGTGCATAAATGGTGCATATCGTTAATCCCAGCACTTGGGGAGGGGGGAAGAATCAGGTAGATCATTGTGAGTTTGAGACTAACCTAGTCTATATAGCAAGTTACTGGTCAGTCAGAGCTACACAGTGAAAACCTGGATTTTTGTTTGTTTGTGTGTTTTTGTTTTGTTTGTTTTTTTTTTTTTAAGTGCTTGGGGCTGGAGAAATGGCTCAGGGGTTTAAAAAAACCTTTCTGTTCTTGCTCTTGCTCAGGACCCAGGTTGCTAGCATAGTAGCTCACAACTGCCTGGAACTTAAGCCAGTTCCAGGGGGTAGAATGCCCTTTTATGACTTCCATAGGCTCCTGCATGACCATGACGTGCCCTACATATACTCAGGCACACACACACGTGTAACTTTAATGTTTTCAAATCCTATTTTTCATGATGGTTCTTAAATATTTTAACCTCCCTTTTAACCCTCCACCCACCAGAGGTAGTGGAAAAGAAAGGATACAGGGAAAGTGGACCTGTTTAGAAAGGTTCTTTGGAGCAACTCCTGTCTGTGTTGTCTGGAAACTGGCAGTTCAGTTCACAGGTTAGCAGCAGTAGCTTGGTCCACTTGCAAACACTTCACAGATACATCAGCAGTTCAGTTTGGTAGAGTTGGGACAGCAAACAAGAATCAGCAGCAGGGGCACTACCTAGGGTTCTCAGAAGCAGCAAGAAACTGCAGCACACCACCAGAAGTTTTTTGGTGAGTTTTTCTCTATGGAGTCTGGACAAATTCAGCTCAACTACATAATGTAAGGCAGAGCAATACATGTCTATGGTTAGCAAAGAATCCTTCATCACATGTACTTTCACATGCTTACTTTAGCATAACATCCTTTCTCCTGTGTCTGCTTCAGTGAAACATTCTTTCATGAGTCGGCCTTAGCCTTTTACCTTGTCCACTTCAGGAAAACCACTCCTTCAATTGCTTGCCCCAGCAGACCACCATCCAATGCAACTGACTGTCCAAAGAACCCTTAAGTTTCCACTTCACATATGCATAGACATTTTTTAAAGTACAAACAAGGTCATTGCCACAAGCCATTTTCAGTTTTGTAGAGAAATAAGACAGGCACATTAGAAGCTCTGGAGTAACAGCTGCAAGTGTTCGTGTGGTGCATACTGTACCTTGATTAGGAATAAAGCCCTCAAAGTCCTGCTCCACTTGAAAAAGTAGTCTAGCGAAATTGTCAAGGCCACAGGCAAATGTACCATACCTAAGCTTACACCAAGGGGTAAACAAGGACTGGTGAGGCCCAAAAAGCCCAAGCAAAACAGCTTGAGGGGGCTAGGCATGAATTACATATGCTCCTGTTCAGGGCAGTCCTGAAACTGGTCAGGGTGCACTTTGCACACCCCACGGTGTCACCAGAAATTTCTTCAGAGGCATTTAAAAGCAAGATACAGAAACTGATGAAAGTCAGAAGGATGGCTTTTCTTGAGATGAAATGGTACTGCTCCCCCCATATCTAGCCCCATTGTCTCATTAGAGACTAGGTATTTTTCTTTCCTTTCTTTTCTTCCTTTCTTCTTTTCTTTTCTTTTCTTTTCTCTCCTTTTTATGATTTTTTTCCATCAGAATTTGAAGTTCGTATGTTTCAAACCCTCCTTAGTTACCGTATCAAATGGTATAAAAGATGATTGAAGAAGAGCAATTTCTATGTTTATTGAGATTTTATTCTTCTCTAGGCAGATGCTTTGATTTTGCATTTTTCCTTTTTTCTCTTTTCTTTTTTACTGGTTATTTTATTTACTTACATTTCAAATGTTATCCCCCTTCCCAGTGTGCCCTCTGCAAACTCCCTATGCCATCACCTCTCCCCTTGCTTCTAGGAGGGTGCTCAACCACCCACTCACCCACCCACCTACCCACCTACCCACCTACCCACTCCTGCTTCACTACCCTAACATTCCCCTACACTGGGGCATCCAGCCTTTATAGGACCAAGGACTTCCCCTCCCACTGATGCCAGATAAGGCAATCCTCTGCTACATATGCAGCTGGAGCCATGGTTCATTCCATGTGTACTCACTGGCTGGTAGTTTAGTCCCTAGGAGCTCGGGGGGGGGGGGGGTTAGTTGGTTGATATTGTTGTTCTTCCTATGGGGTTATAAACCCTTAAGTTCCTTCAGTTATTCCCTTAATTCCTCCATTGGGGTCTCCATGATCAGTCAGATGGTTGGCTGTGTGCATCCACATCTGTATTGGTCAGACTCTGGCAGAACCTCTCAGGGGACAGCTTTACCAGACTCCTGTCAACAAGCACTTCTTAGCATCAGCTACAGTATGTGGGTTTGGTGTCTTTATATGGGATGGATCCCTAGGTGGGGAAGTCTCTGGATGGCCTTTCCTTCAGTCTCTGCTCCACTCTTTGCCCCTGCATTTCCTTTAGACAGAAGCGATTCTGGGTTAATACTTTTGAGATGGGTGGGTCCTATCCCTCAACCAGGGGTCATGCCTAACCTCTGGATATGGTCTGTAGAGTTTCTCTCTCCCTTTGTTAGGTATTTCAGCTAATGCCATCCCCTTGGGTCTGGGAGCCTCTTGCTTTTATGGCATCTGGGACTTTCTAGTAGCTACCCTCAGTTCCTCACCCCTTACTGCTACACAACTCAATTCAATTACCTGACCCTCTCTACATCTTCCCTGTCTCCTCTCATGCCTGATCCTGCCCACCTTTTTCCTTCCCCCTCCTCTCTCCTTCCTAGGTGCCTACCTCCTTCTACCTCCCATGATTGTGGTTATTGTGTTCCCCCTTTTAAGTAGGACTGAAGCATCCACACTTTGGTCTTTCTTCTTCTTGAGCTTAATATGATCTGTGAGTTGTATGGTGGGTATTTCAAGCTTTTGGGCTAATTTCTACTTATCACTGAGTGCAAACCATGTGTATTCTTTTGTGACTGGATTACCTCACTCAGAATGATATCTTCAAGTTCCACCCATTTGTCTGATAATTTAGTGAAGTCATTGTTTTTTTTGTTTTGTTTGTTTGTTTGTTTGTTTATTTATTGGGTTTTTTTCCAGACAGGGTTTCTCTGTGTAGCCCTGGCTGTCCTGGAACTCACTCTGTAGACCAGGCTGGCCTTGAACTCAGAAATCCACCTGCCTCTGCCTCCCAAGTCCTGGGATTAAAGGTGTGCGCCACCACTGCCCGACTAAGCTTTTAATAGCTGAGTAGTATTCTATTGTGTAAATGTACCACATTTTCTGTATCCTTTCCTGTGTTGAGAAACATCTAGTGGCTACCCCCAGTTCCCCACCCCAACTGCTACACAACTCAATTCAATTTCCTGACCCTCTGTACTTCTCCCCTGTCTCCTCCCACATCTGATCCTACCCTTCTTTGTCCCTCACTCTCCTCTTTGAAGTTATTATTTATAAGAGTTTCTGGCTATTATAAATATGGCTACTATGAACGTATTGGAGCATGTGTCCTTGTTATATGTTGGAGCATCTTTTGGGTATATACCCAGGAGTGGTATAGCTATTTTCTTCTAAGAATGGGACCTCAGGCATTTCATATGCTAATCATACACTCTAGTACTGGGCCACATCTCTAGCACTAAGTAGAACTCTTTGCATGCATGCAATATATGTTTACCGGCATGATATACATATACTTTATGTAAGATTGTTGTGTTTTTCTTGTTCCTATTTCCAGCTACAATGGAAAACATTTACTGAGGACTGATGGCCTTTCGCTTACTGTTCTGGGTACATGAAGTGTCTATTCATTTAACCTCACAATATCCCTGTGCATTTGTTACCAATTTATTTGCCTCAGCGACAGATAAGAAAGTTGAAAGACCAAGGACTTCATATTAACAACAACAACAAAGTATTCTAGTGCAGATTGTATCT
This sequence comes from Rhynchomys soricoides, assembly GCA_019843965.1. Lineage (NCBI taxonomy): Eukaryota > Metazoa > Chordata > Mammalia > Rodentia > Muridae > Rhynchomys > Rhynchomys soricoides. The sequence continues at coordinate 4,682,496 of JADRCH010007686.1, read as the reverse complement.
GCACTGTTCACTAAGCAACCATAAACTTTAGAAAAAGCCAGAGAGCAGATCTTTCAGCCAAGGTGTTCCAGTCACTCTTTGCTGAACCCCAGAAGCTTTGCCATTTTGTAGTGAGTAATATGGGAATGAATGAATGTGTCTATGTTTCAATAAAACCTTACTTATATAAATAAGTTGCATAATAGGTTTATCCCAATGTATCATGTTACAGTGACTCTTGATCCTAACCAGAATGATAGATTGTCCCTATTCATAAAATTTAAGAAAAACTAGATTTTTCTGTTCCTTTTATCTGGTAGATATTTGTAAGATTCACCTTTAGGTGATGGTGACTTTCAGGAGACATTTGGCAATGTTTGTAGACATTGTTATTTATCATGATGAAGAGGGTGTCTACGCCTCTATACTGTTATATGCTACAATCTCTAAGTTAGGTCTACATAGTAGAACATTATGCAGTTCCAAATGTTAATGATACCAGGTTAGGGAAACTTTGAATTAGTTGAATCAGACTTATTTCCTATTTTCTGGAGCACTCTCTTTCCTCTCTCTCTCTCTCTCTCTCTCTCTCTCTCTCTCTCT